>CXYZ01012790.1:908012-944475 GCA_900006705.1 Sonneratia caseolaris | reverse complement strand
ATAAATTATATTTAAATTATAAGATTATGTAAATTTATTAGTAATATTATGTTATTAATATTATTTATTAAATATCGATTTGACTCATGAATCGATGAATCTATATCTACACTAATTCTCAGTTTGGTCATATTTTAAAAACTGTATTCCGAAATTTAATCTATGCTAATGATTACGTTTAAGTTAGAGATTAAAATATTAATCGCGTGAACGATTTTGTCATATTTTTCGTCTGCCATCATCAACATACGTGCAAGCGCTCAATTTTCTAGAACAAAATTGCGGCCGTAGGCGACGGTGGAACCATTCATCCCCCGAATAATTTAATATATCGTTAAAAAAATAGTTTATTTTTCTTCCCTTTCTAGAAAACTTTAGATTAGTATTAAATGTCATAATTATTACTACTACTTTTAAGGTTTTCACTGTTTATTACAGTAGTTAAATTATGACTAATCCACAATCCCTGTTATATATATATATGTATGTATGTATATTGATTGAGGGGTGGATTTAATGAGAAATTTCAGAAAATTTAAGGAATTTATGTCTAACTTTTATTAATTTTATTCATATTCTCATTAATCACGCTGGCTATTTTCCACAAATTTCTTATAAGTTTGGCCACTTGAATTTTTTGGATCCATTTTTCTATATATTAAATAAGCATTACGTACGTGCCCCCGTACATCTCAAATTACTCTTTTCGATTTCAGGGACCCGTAATCAGACCGGAAGAAGGGAAAGAAGAGCGATTCGGCATGTCTCTCGCCGGGCGACCGCATCGACTCGGATCTTCTCCGAACCTCGTAGGATTTTGCTTACGAACACGTCGGTACATTTATATAATACTACTTCGGGAGCTCCTTCGATCGATTACGATGAGCAGCTGGCTCATTCGGGTCGGCATTCGGGTGCGTGGAAGGGAAGCTGGTCGATGTGGATACCGAGGACTGGATCGAGGAGGGGGAAAATGAGCGGGTCAACCGATTTGACACAGCCCGTCTCGTCCATCAAACCTGTTTGAACAGTGATCTGATTTTCTGCCTTGGAAATGTTCAAGGTAGAATTTGCCGGCCACGTCCGCCGTGTACGGCTGAATCTTTTGAAGGATTCTCGTCCTCCCACCCCCGCAGCCAGAGCCCCCACGAAACTTAACCCAGAATTTGACGGGCTATTAGCATGGACGACAGTGACGTTGTACGCTAAATAAATACATAAGACTTTGTCGACAATTGATTATTATTTAAAAAAAAAGAAGAGAGAGAAGATATCTTATTGAGTATTTCCACTCCACTCAACTCCTTTTTTTTTTTTTCCTGTGTAAAGACTACAGGGTGTCTCGAAATCTGATAATAATATACTGTCAGTGAGTTTCGAGTTTATTTCTTTTTAATTTCTTGGTTGACTTCTTTAAAACTTGAGGGGACAGCCCATTGGTTCTTTTTTTTAAAATCGAGGGTGCCACGTGTCTCCTTCATATCCATGCACATCTCTAAGTGGGGCCGCGGGGGGGAGGTCGGGTTGTGACATTTTTTTTTAATCTTTTTCTAATTGTACGGTTCATATCGTGACGATCAACTTGGTCGCTAGCAGATGCGTGCCAGTTTATGGCTTGCTCAACTTCACCATCTCTTAGCAATTAAGCTCCTAGCGGCAAGAGGCCTTGGCGGCAGTGATGCACACACAGCTTGCGGCTTGTGTTGAGGAGACTCTGCTTCATGCTCCTCCTCGGGTGCGAGCCATTTGGGGGGGGAGAAATTGTTCCTCGGCATCGACGGTCGGTATTCTTATTATGATCCAAGAGAGCAGTGGCTAGCGAGGAAGTAGGAGGATGGATTGACATCCGACAGGTCCCAATCCACCTTGGGCTCTGGTGTTTGGGGTCGGCGGCTGGCTTGCATGGAAGCGGAGGGGCAATTCTATGCACGATCCAGATTCCTCCTGGCCCTGGTGCGGAGGGGATATTATCACTCGGGCGGCAAAATCTTATTCCCAGGAGGCTCCCAATGGGGGCTTAAACCAGGACCTGGAACTCCGAAAGCATGGAGGTGGATTAGTCGGGTGAAGCCTGAACCTGGTTAGATTAAACTGAACACCGAAGGGGCAGAGCTGTGAGGCGCCAAGTGGGGGCTCGAGATCGCATGAGATTTTTGAGTTCTCAGAATGACGCTGTGGAGGTAGACTCCGAAATAGTGGCCAAGGCTATTATAGAAGAGAAATTTTTTTTCCTCCTTTTACCACCCTTCATCAATCGGATTGATTTTGATCCCGTTGGGATACGCACGACTTCCCTTCCAAGTTTGGAACCGGTGGGAACCGGCCGTGTCGGGAGGGAAAGGGGAGGAAGCCGGACCCAACATCGAGAACTGACGGTTCTGGTTCTCGTCTCAGTACACAGGTTCCCTGGTTCGCCCAATTGACTTCGATAGGCCAGTCTAAAGTTGTGCATCAACCGTACCCTTAAACTCGTCCAACGGTCTCCAAGCATCCCATTCCTTGGCTATCCTAAGATATTATATGTTCAAAATTTAAAAATTCTAATAATAAATTTATGCTTATTTTAGTTAATTTTGGATTGTAGGATGATCATGGTAGAATTTTGAGATTGTTAAAGTGATTCTAATCTATTAAAAGATAAATGTAGCGGACCAGAATGAATGTCAAAATGACATCTATTTTTTGGGAACGTCCTCCAGGTACTTGGGTGTTGCCAACATGAAAATGTAAATAGTTATGATGATACTATCGAATTTTATTAAACTCTTATATATCCTTATATAATCATATTTAATTACTAAAAAAATTGCTGAGATAAAAGAGTTTTGACGGAGAGATAGAATGTTCGATTCTTATCGTGTAACTTTCAGTATTATTTCATTCATCTAGTATACTATTTCTTTTTAAAATCATAGTTTTCAATGTAATAAAAAATTTTAATTTAACATGGTATCTATACGTATTTACTAACATAAGCATATATAAAAAAAATTCTTAAAATAGCCGGAGAAGTTGTCATCGATATAACTTTGTTCATAGTATTCAAGAAACTTGGCGTCCGGGTGGGGGGCGTGGTCGTGGGTGCGGGGGGGCGAGCCTTGATGTTTTAAATTTGAAGTGTATTTATTAAAAGGGAGAGAAATACGGATTGGTTGGAAAAAAAAATGTAATAAATGGAAATAAAAAAGAACAATAATTACAAAAAGAAGAAATTAATAAACATACAAAATTAACGGCCAGACCTTCAATCAGCTTCAGGACCTGCAAATGCTCTTATAAATTCAAGCGCCCGGCTCTGCAAGCCTAGGAGAAGTCTCTAGCACCACCCCCACCCTCTCTATCTCTCTCTGTGGTCTTACGGATTCCTCTTCTTGTTAGCTTCGTGATCACGAGGAGGCAAGACGAGAGAATAAATCTCCCCGCTCTCTGGAGAAACCCCTTTCTAGCTTGACCCGAATTGCAGTTCCAAGTCGAGAGCGTTACTGGGTCTTCAGTTGGTCTTCTGCGAAATTCGATTTCGGGCTGAGCTCTGGTTTCAATCCCCCTCACCCAAGCTTCTTGGGCATGGTCACTCCCGCATTGGTCCTCTCAGAGTCAACCCCTCATATTGCTACATGTACGCATACACCACTCCCTGGTGACAACGGTAGCGACTAAAGTTTCTTAAGAAAACCAGTTTGGTTTCGGTAGCTCGATACCATCTTCAGAGCAGAGATTCGGTTATTAGTCTCGTGTTGTGCCTTGATCTGTGACCCTTTTTCTCGATTTTAGATATCATATTCGGTTTTGTTTTGTTTTGTTTTTGGGGGTGAAGATTTGGTCGGACGAGGAAGATGTCAGCAGCAATGGTGGCTCGGATTGGCCGGCAGAGACAGCGTTACGAGGACAACTTGCGTCTCGTCTCGGGGTACGTTGCCAATGCCCTGTTCCTTTCTGCTACGAAGCTCACTGTTCATAAATTAAGTATATCTCTATGTGATGCTCAGAGGGATGTAACAATCCCGAGTATATTTTGTGGAGAGGAGTAAAGATAAAGAAATTGGAAGACGATCAGTGTTCTATGATATTCGCTCTGTATCTCATGGTAGTATCCAATTTTAGCTTCGGGCCGACCAAATGAGGGGAGAAAGAGACAAAGCCCACCCTTATCCACTGTTTTAAATTTCCACCAAGTTAATCTTGACACGGGTGCACACACATCTACATGTATTCGTGATGGTTCTTGTCCTCTTATGTGGAATTTTGGGTGATCAAATAATTGCGATGGTTATTTTTCGAGGAAAGCAAGTGGGAAGTTTATTTTTTCTTACGTCATGTGGGGACGTTTGGAAGGGCAAATTGGGGGCTCGGGAGCCCCATTGAGTTGTTTCTTTATGCTGTCTAGTCATGGTTCTGATTGTGACATGAACACGACTTTCACACTTATTTGGTAGTTTTCTCTACCCAAAAGTTGTTTTCAGGTGTGGCAGTTTAGGTCGCTAAGTGCCCAAAAGTCTCTGGAAATTGGCCGCTTTCTTAGATTTTTTGGCAAGTCTGAACTGAGTAGTACTATATAGCCCGAGCTGAGAAAAGAATGGTTGGGAATGAGTCTACGATTATCACAGCAGTAGTTTTCCTTGATGAGCAGTCAGTCTGGATGAGGATTAGTTCTTGTTCAATCGGATGCTTCCAGATTTTAGTTTTACTTTCTAACAAACGGAAAAACAAGGCTGGAGATGTGGTATAGATTGCTTTCTGAAGAAGCAATAAAGAGGACATAAAAGAGTTCTGGGGAAATTGCAGTATCAAGAAATTTGTTTGGAGTTGGGGTCAGCATAACTGCTGTTGGTACATAAGCTAGTATGCTTTGCCCATTGTGTGCACATCTAGGTATCTATCAGGGGGTTAATTTGGACTTGCTTCAGAGATAGTTCTCCATGCTGATCATGAAAGCACTATTTGAATTAGTGACTCCTTGTGCTCTAAGCGTTGTTAATGCTTTAAGGATATAATTTTGAAAACTCCAATCCTGGTCCATTTGGCTTCTGTTGATTATAAAGCATGCATAGGTGCTTCCATTCTTATTTACTACTGTTCACTTCCTCGCCATTTGCTCAATGAAAAATTGTCTGTGCAACAGATGCATCCCTTACCGCCTAAAAAAGGACAATGACTATCACCAAGGTAGCATGGAGAACAGAATAGAAGTCCTCATGGTCTCATCCCCGAATAGAAATGACCTTGTCTTCCCCAAGGTACTCATTCATGTGCATTACTGATCTTTATGGAAGCATCCTGTCAATGTTATGGGGATGGAGTGGAAGAAGGATGGAGATATTTGAGCAATGAAAAGGAAACTCATTCAACTCTCTCTCTCTTGTTGCAGGGTGGATGGGAGGATGATGAGTCTGTTGAAGAAGCTGCATGCCGTGAAGCTCTAGAGGAGGCAGGGGTTAGAGGAGTACTCAATGTAGGTTCTCTTTTCTTACTTCGAATACCAGAAGTCTAACACGTGCTCCGTTTATGAAGTGATGGGTTTTGGTCAAGACCTGATTAGATGTTGATGGAGTGGATTGGTCCTAATTTCAATTTCCCAGGCCTAACATGTGCTTCGTTTATGAAGTGATAGGTTTTGGTCAAGACCTGATTAGATCTTGATGAAGTGGATTGGTACTAATTTCAATTTCTCAGGCATGAACTGCATTTTGTTAAGCGTACAACCGGACTTAGTCCTAACAAGTTCGGAATTACAGCAATATACCATTGTCAATTTATAGCAAGGCAAAGCAATATTTGCATGCCACAGGTGTTTGATGCGAGAAAATATTATGCCTGGCATTGTGGTGAAAGAAGTGCATATCTGAAGCAGAATTGTTGCTTTGTGTTTTCCTCTATGTTTAGGAAACTCCGCTTGGTGTTTGGGAATTTAGGAGCAAGAGTAGACAGGACATTTGCAGCTTAGAAGGAGGCTGCAGAGGATACATGTTCTCGATGCTGGTCATTGAAGAGCTGGAGGCTTGGCCTGAGCAAGAAAACCATTGTCGGAGATGGGTCAGTATTACTATTTACTGAACTTTTATCATTCAGTGTTTTTAGGAATTCGTTACTTGAGCATTGTTTCAGCTGTTTCTTACTTTCGAGGTTCTGTATAGTTCCTGGCTGTCTTTCTTTTGAGCTTTCCAGTAAAATGATGGTACAACTTGTTCCTCTTCACGAGTGATGATGAAATTAGAAACTGAAGATGAATACATACAGTCTAGGAGAAAATGCCGCTGGAAGTTAAGGCCTATAAATATTTCCTCAACAGGAAGGCTTATTTTCTCTAAAGCACTCTCATTCACGGTAAATATATGATTTTAACCGTTGGGAGTTCTCTCTTCTCCATGAACAGGTAAACGTGAAGGATGCTTTCAAGCTGTGTCGCTACGAATGGATGTGTCAGGCATTAGAGAGGTTCCTCGGGGTATTGGCGGTGGAGACGAAGCTCAAAGTGCTAGGAGAGCCCCGTGAGTCACCGTTAGCGGCAGACATGGTGGCTGACTCCACAATAGTGCCACCCAGCTTCTGTGTAAATGCTCCCATCGTCCAGCATCACACAACCATAATTCCCTTCTCGTGGATGCTCACTGTAAAAAGGTTGACACTGAGCTGACCTATCCTGCTGTCTACAAGTCGTGCCCTGGTCGTCGGAACCCGGGAATTGTGCATTATTCGTATCATAAAGTGTAAGATTTTAGATTTTACGAGCGCTGTGTTGGTCTCTCCCCAAACGTGAAAGGATTACAGATTTGTGGAGGGGAAGCAGATGCACTCTTGCTGTTGTATGATTGAAATTGTTCTCAGAGCAGTCCACTTCTAACTTCCCACCAAGCAATCTGCACTGAAACAGTGCTTTCCCTCTTTTAGGTTCATGTTCTCACTTAAAACTAACTGATCCTGGTCCTTTGCGGGTCTCGATCCCATTAGCCCCACCGCGGATGCTCAGATCCCTGGACAGCAGATTCGACCCCGATTGCCGGGCTAAGTCCATACTGACCAATGATCACATCTACCCAAAAAAAAAACATGGATAAGATGTATGAGAGAGCTCAATTAAAAGTGACGAGGACAGTTTATTTACATTAATTAAAAATGCAATTTTTCTGCAAGTTAATACTAAAAAGTGGAATATAAATAAAACCCATTATTAATTGAGAAAAATAATTTAAACATTCATAATACTCACTGAATTAAATTATGTCATTTAGAAGCATTTCAATTAAGAAAAAAAGTTTTCTATTGATAATATCTGAAGGAAAGAAAATTGAAAATTTCTTGAAGATGAGAGAGAGAGAGAGAGAGAGAGTGAGAGGGTAACGTCTCAACTCCATTGAGCTCTGCTGGCATAGGTAGGTAGAGAAAGGGAAGAGAGGCCCCAAATTGGCTTTCCGGGATGGAGCCGGAGTCTGGAACCCGCAATACTGCCGCGGTTAGGGTCTGATCAGTCTCATTCTCCGTGTCTCTAATGTCTACGCTATGTACATAAACTCGTGGTACTGTCCACTGAGTGCATGTTGCGCTTAGCTGTGATGTGATCGACCGTACAAGAGATTTCCTTTACAATTTTTGTTGATTGCTCCTCTGTTGATTTTTTTTTATTTCCTTTTAATGGACTGCACCGAGCTGCTGAGTGTGCTGTTCAGGGGCAACGCATATTCCTAATACTACGATGGGAATCCAACTGAAAATTTGCATTTTTTTAAAGAAAAAAATTCTCTTGATGCCAGAGATTTCATTTGCTTTGCTGGGTTTCTTTTGGGTGGATTATTCTTTAGCTCCTTTCCTTGCAAAAGACAACAGTGGATCTTTTTATGTTCTATTGGTCCTTCGACAGGAGCTTGTACTGGTTTGGTTCGTATATATATTACACATCAGTTGTTCTGGAGAGCTGACTTGACACTAGTCATCCTGATATAAACTTGGATGGAATACCGACTTGTGATTGAATTGTCATAAGGTGGATATTGAGATTATCTGCTGTCAAACTGAAAGGCATGTAGTTTCTGCTTCCTGTATTATATATAATGATTTATGAGGAAGAAACTAGATATCATCCTTTTCTCTCACCCACTAATTCGAATGTCTATTCTCAATGGGTTAAGCTCCTTGCTCTGGCTTGTATTTCTTTTACAAGTTTTCTTCATAGTCCTTAAATTCCTTCTTCTGCTGGCTAGCTTAAAATTGTCAGCATCCCGATGCTCTAGTAAAAACTTATCATCTGCTGGAACCATCTGCTGGAAATTAATTGGTCAATGAAAGCAAAGTTTGTTACCCAAGTAGGGTGTATGCGATCTCTAGGTAATAATTTCACTGCTAGGTGTTGGTTATGAGCACTGTCTTGCTGATCACCACCATGTTGTTATTGTTTAATATGAAGAAATTTAAGTTCTGTTTCTGTTAATGCAGCTTTCATGGATGAATCTTTCAAGGAATCTATTATTGGCGTACCAAAGCTTGGGCATAGTTTATGGAGACCTGAGCACTTCTCCACTCTATGTTTATTCAAGCACATTCATAGGGAAATTGCAGAAGCACCAAAATGAGGATGCAATATTTGGTGCCTTTTCCTTGATATTTTGGACTATAACGCTAATCCCATTGCTTAAATATGTTTTCATCCTGTTGAGTGCTGATGATAATGGTGAAGGTGTGGTGAGACTCTTGCATTCAAATTTATGTAGATGAAGTCAAGTTAAGCTAACAACTAAGCTTCTAAAGATGCATTTTAGGTGGGACATTTGCTCTGTACTCACTGCTTTGTAGACATGCCAAGTTCAGTTTACTGCCTAATCAACAAGCAGCTGATGAGGAGCTCTCTACGTACAAGTATGGATCATCTTCACAGGCTGTGGCCTCCTCTCCACTGAAAAGATTCTTGGAGAAGCATAAAAGGCTGCGAACTGCTCTGCTTATTGTGGTTCTCTTTGGTGCTTCTATGGTCATTGGTGATGGCATCCTCACTCCAGCTATTTCAGGTGACGCACTTGAACTTGTTTCTAAAGCTGGATGATATTCCTGAAATTCTTCTCTAATGCACCTTTTTCTTCTTGTTGATTTTATAGTTTTTGTTTTCTCCTTGTGTCATTCTCGGGGCAAATGCAAATTTTAGATTCTAGTTCAAACAGGGATTTTCAGATTCAGCTCATTTGTCACTGAGTTTCTAGTGATTTTTTATTGTCATAATGAATAACTTGTGCACAACACTTTGGAATAGCAAATCTTGTACTAGTTTTTAAGACAGTTTGCATGTGATTGCTGGTCATTGGAAACTTCAGCTGTGAGCTTGTCATTATCCCCTTTTACATCTACATTTACCTATTCTTTTGCAGTTTTATCAGCTGTATCAGGATTGCAAGTGACAGAGCAAAAGTTGACTAGTGGTATGCTGTGGTATCTTCTTGCTTTTTATTGAGTTTTGGTTTTGAATGTTTTACTTATGATGCTTCTGAAACTATGTGCAGGTGAACTTCTCTTGATTGCATGTGTAATATTAGTTGGCCTGTTCGCCTTGCAGCACTGTGGCACCCACCGTGTAGCTTTCATGTTTGCTCCAATAGTAATTATATGGCTGTTTTCCATTTTCTCTATTGGGCTCTACAATACGATACACTGGAATCCAGATATAGTTCGAGCTATTTCTCCTTATTATATTATTAAGTTTTTCAAGGAGACCGGGAAAGATGGGTGGATATCTCTTGGAGGTGTACTTCTGGCAATCACTGGTATCAGCCTGTGGATTTTCTATGATGCTACATGTTTCCGGAAAACATTTATTTTGGCTTTCCCTTTTCATGAATATTGTTAGTTAAGATTATATTGTAGTACTTTCAGATGACTAACTTAAGGTTGGCTAGTATTGCCTAATTGAGTGGCCAACCTTCATGTACTGAGAGCTTCCTGTCTTTGGTCTATCCAGGTACTGAAGCTATGTTCGCAGATCTTGGACATTTTACTGCCTTCTCAATTAGGGTAATGTTTACATTATGGTGCATTCTATCCTGAGAACTGTCTGTTATGCTGTTTGCTGACACTTCAATGGTTGATTTCTTAAATTTCATACTTGAGAAGAGAAGGGCTCATTTTTTACGACAGACTCTTTTTGTTCACCTCATACAAAATAGAATCATATTTATCATTTAGGTCTTTTGATACTCAAGATTGCCAAGATTCTGGACATTATCTTGCCCTTGCAGCTTGCATTTGCTCTGGTTGTATACCCTTGTTTGGTAGTTCAGTACATGGGTCAAGCTGCTTTTCTGTCCAAGAATGTTGGCTCCATTTCCTACAGTTTTTACGCCTCAATACCTGGTTAGTAAGTCCTCACTAACTGGTTGAGAAAGCCCAAAAAACCAAGTGTAGGCATTTGTATAATGCCTACCTGGGCAAGAAAGCTGTTTTGGAGGTTATTGTTTTATATCAACGTCTCTTTGCTATTTAATCTAAGAATCTTTTGGTCTTTAATTATACCTTCTCTTCAGATCCTGTGTTTTGGCCTGTCTTTGTTATTGCCACCCTTGGGGCCATTGTTGGGAGTCAAGCTGTCATCACTGCTACCTTCTCAATCGTGAAGCAGTGCCATGCACTTGGGTGCTTCCCACGAGTCAAAGTTGTCCACACCTCGAGGCATATTTATGGGCAAGTATACATCCCTGAGATAAACTGGATACTCATGGTTATCACTCTTTCTATAACTATTGGGTTCCGAAACACAACTTTGATTGGAAACGCTTATGGTAAGCCTACATATCCGAGTACTCTTCTTTTTTTACTTTTGGGTGGGGTTGGGGGCGTGGGGTGTAGTCAATGGAGTCTGCATGGATTATATAGCTAACTAGTGTCATTTCTTGCGTGCCTTATGCCGAGGCAATCAATACTAAAGAGATTTTTTTTGTGTTGAGCATCATGGAGAAGAACAGAAGACCCAAAATTTGTGGAGAAAGCATGTTATGGACATTGAAGGCAAATTGTCTGATTTTGTTACTCCTATCTTTTCTGTGTTTCAGGAGTTGCTTGCATGGCGGTCATGTTTGTCACAACGTTCCTGATGACGCTCTTTATTGTATTTGTCTGGCAACGGAGTGTGCTCCTCGCAGCTGCCTTCCTTCTCTTTTTCTGGATCATTGAGGGCGTCTATCTATCAGCTGCCCTAATCAAGGTGCCCCAGGGGGGTTGGGTTCCAATCGTGCTCTCATGTATTTTCATGATTGTCATGTTCATCTGGCACTATGGGACCTGCAAGAAGTATGGCTATGAACTCCACAACAAGGTATCTCTTAGGTGGCTCCTCGGCCTGGGCCCGAGCCTCGGCATCGTGCGGGTCCCTGGGGTTGGCCTGATATACTCGGAGCTAGCAACAGGCATTCCTGCCATCTTCTCCCACTTTGTCACCAATCTTCCTGCATTCCACCAAGTTCTGGTGTTTGTTTGTGTGAAGTCAGTCCCTGTTCCTTTCGTTCCTCCTGGAGAAAGGTTCCTCATAGGCCGAGTTTGCCCAAGACCTTATCGCATGTACAGATGCATAGTGAGACATGGGTACAAGGACATCCATAGAGATGATGGAGACTTTGAGAACCAACTCATACAGAGTATTGCAGAGTTCATACATATGGAGGCAGAGGAACCCCAGTTTTCAAGCTCGGAGGCCTCGGCCCTCGATGGGAGAATGGCTGTTATCAGCACCCGAAGCTTCCAGTCAACCTCAAGCTTAGTCATCACCGAGGACACCGGCCCAAGCAACTCAAGTTTGATCCCGAGTGGCAGATCAGTTGCCCTGCAGAGTCTGAGGTCAGCCTTCGAAAGTGAGATCCCTCAGATCCGGATGAGGCAGGTGAGGTTCCAGCTGCCCCCGAACCATGGGATGGACCCGGCTGTGAGAGACGAGCTCATGGACCTGATACAGGCAAAGGAGGCAGGGGTCACATATATAATGGGCCACTCGTACGTGAAGGCGAGGAGGTCTTCCTCATTCTTGAAGAAGCTTGTGATCGACATTGGGTACTCATTCCTTCGGAAGAACTGCAGGGGCCCTGCTGTGGCCCTCAATATCCCCCATATCAGCCTCGTTGAGGTAGGCATGATATATTATGTCTAGGTCTGGTCTCAGGCCCAGGATGCGGGTGGCTGCTGGGGCGATGCGATGCAGGTTGGAGGAAAGCGAGAGCCAGCCGGCAGAGGGACTGGATAAAGGGGGACCGGGGTGGTAGATTTTTCTGCAATGGCATGACCATCATCCGGATCACCCTTAATAAGAAGTTTTTCGCTCATGGATGAGGATGTAGCTGCACCAGAGTTGCTTTATTTGGTTCGGATTCATTTGTTGTTATACATAATTTAACCATGGAAGGGCCCGCTGGGATTGATTGGGACGGCTGAAGTAGAGAGACATCACATTCACATTGGACAAAGTTCTTACACGTAGCCGGCCATTAATTCATACATCTAACCTAACCCACCACCGGCCAACGGCCCCATCTCCACACATTACAAAATCTATTCAAGTTTTCCTCTACGGTAACTTACCGCCAATGACACGCAGATGTTCTGTAGCTTTCAAATTTTGACACGGTCACTGCAGCTGACGCCGTCGGTCGAATTTTCTTTTAGGAGCTCTTTGCCGGTCCTCGACCAGCTCGAACACTACCGGTACTTTATACTATATCAAAATGGAACCAACTCTTAATTCCATTTTTAAATTAAATTTGTACTATCATTTTTAAAATTTATGATTAATTTTAAAATATCAACTGTTGTATGGTACTAATTTATTAGTGCGTAAAATTCTCAATGTTCCGGTCATATTGTTATATTAAATTTTGAAAAAAAAAGTATATCTCCATTTTTCGGTTATGAACCTCATATATTTTGATTCTGTCACTTTTACCTTAGTCCGCTGTCAGACTGCCGGGAACAAGGGTCGTCTCTCTAGAGCTGAATTGTGTCCAGAGAGAGAGAGAGAGAGAGAGAGGGAGAGAGAGAGGGAGCAGTGAGCAGAGGGTGAGAGCTATGAGCTTCCAAGACTTGCAGAATAGCCGCGGTAGGCCTTCCTCCTCTCGATCTCAGAGTCCCTCCCAGGCCTTGGCTGCGGGGATCTTCCAGATAAACACAGCCGTCGCCGGATTTCGCCGCCTTGTCGATGCCATCGGCACCGCGAAGGACACCCCCGACCACCGCCAGAATCTGTCCGTACTCCTCTCCCCACCTTACGCCACCCCCTCCGGACACATCCTCGAGCATTGGCTGTTTAATGATGTGAGTTTTGGTTCCGTTCGATCGCAGGCACAACTCGAGGCAGCGGATACTGCAGCTGGTGAAGGACACCTCCGCGAAGCTCAAGTCCCTAAGCGAATTGGATCGAGACCTCGGTGTCAATGTATGCTTAACGTTTCAGTTCTTTCTTCCCTGTCTAAAAACCTCTCGGTTGCAGTTTCTTGCGCAGCGGTTGTCCGACTCTCGTTTAAAGTGAGAATGTTCTCAGCGTTGTCCTTACGCAACTGTCAGTTCTCTCCGAAATTTGGTATTTCCAGGTTGATTTCGACTTACAAACTGAGAAAGTGCAATCCATCATATGCGGTTTTGCTTTCGTTTTCTTAAGATCAGACAAACAGAAAACGACTTTTGAGATTTCCATTCGGAAGACAAGAAAGCTCCGACTAAATCTAAAATGACAAGTAGATAAAAGGAGTCTGAAAGACTCTTTTTTTTTGGAAAAAAATTTCGCGAGCTGCAATTTTCGTCTTTGATATTTGGTATTTGATAGTTCTTTCAGTTTCATGTCCATGTCTCTGCAACTTATTTGCCGATCTCATTTTCTTGTCGTCAAACAGCTTCCTTTGGAATATATGTCTTAATCACTGGCTTGTTTCTGTAGCCAAGTAAGAAAATAGAAGATGCTAAGCTCGCAAGAGACTTCCAAACTACCCTTCAAGAGTTTCAGAAAGTTCAGCAGCTTGCTGCTGAACGCGAGTCGACATATGCACCAAGAGGTCCTCAACCTTCGTCAGTAACAATGTATATAATCCTTTTATACATGAAAGTATTTACGTGTTTCATATGCCCTTGTTTGTTTAATCCATATTTTTCTGCCTCTGCAATAGATCAGATTCTGTTGAATCAGTTACATCTGAAAGGGATCCGGAGCACCAGCCTTTTCTTATGGAACAGAAGAGGTAATTTAAATGCTGCCACTCAGAAGTATATTTGTGCTATCAGTGTACTCAGAAAAAAATGTCCTTTATCAATATGTGTCACTTGCATAAAGTGCTAGGGACTTCTTCTGTCGCTTTAATCTTGGAGTGGCAGTGAAATAATGAAACGACTGGATTACAGTAAGCATAGGCTCCAATGGTCAAAATCACATTGTCACCTTTTCGAGCATGAAAGTACCCTTCGGGTAATGAGGTGTCATGGTAGTACTTGGGATGTTGCTAGTGCTATATTTATATGGATGTGACCCATTTCTTTGTTGTTTGAATTTAAATTCTCAAACTTTATCTTCTCATTACTCTCTTTCATGAATCGCCCCCCTTCCCTTGAGTATGAGCAACACATCTTCTTTCTCTCTTTTGAAGCAATGTTACCGTATGCTTATCATCTGTTGCTAGCTAATCGTTATTGGAAACTCTGATGCCATGTCAAGGTGCTTCAGAAGAAATAAAACTGCAAACTCCGGTTCAATTTTGAAATCAATTAGTTAACATGTTGGTTAACTGTTATTATAAAACACGGACAAAAATCATCATCTTATCAAAATATCTACCGAGCCATGAAAAACTTGCATGAAGATTTAGACATGATGTACTTTAGCTTGTCAAAATATATACTCGATAAATAATGCTTTGAAGTAGTTTAGTACGATATATTAGATGCTTTATTTACAATTCATAGCTGGTAGCTGGTTCCCTGATGTGTGGAGCGGAGCATTTGTTTTCTAAAGATAAACCTTTGTTGGAGTCAGCTTACTCTGAGTTACCCTTATCAGGCTGGAGCTTATTCTTCTGGATAATGAAATAGCTTTTAATGAGGCTATGATTGAGGAAAGAGACCAAGGTATAAGAGAAGTAGAAGAACAAATTGGACAAGCCAATGAAATATTCAGGGATCTTGCTGTCTTAGTGCATGAGCAGGGTATCGTTATTGGTAAGATTACAGAAGAGGATATTGTCATGTTTCCTTGGATAAAATTTATATTTTTTTCCTTAGCTTCATTGTTTGTTTTCTATCGGGTAATCTGTTCTGACAGATGACATTCAGTCACATGTTGAGAACTCTGCTGCTGCGACGACACAAGCTAGAGTTCAGCTAGCTAAGGCCTCCAAAAGTGCAAAATCTGGATGCTCATGGGTAATTATTTCATGCTAATGTTTCTTGCTAAAGATTGGATCAAGATGCATATTTTGGATTGACATGCTGTCAGTGGACACATATAATCATTTACAAGATGTGAATTTCTGGAGTAATGAAAGATGAACCCAGTACAATTCTTGCATAATCTAGAACTTCATGCCATTGAAGGCATGGCATACACATGGATTTCCGGAATAATGAAAAATGAACCTAGTACAATTCTTCCATCCTATGTACTAGGCTGCTGCAATAATACTTTTATTTCCAGGGCTATACTGTAAACGTGCAGATTTAAAGCCTCGATTTCTCTTGCCTCCATGGTTTTTTTAAAAAAAAATTTTGAATTGAAGAAACACAATTTTTGTTACAAGCCTTGGAGAATTAAGTTATGCTTTCTGAGTCAGTAGCCATGGAAGAAGTCCAAATATACAACCATGCTCTTCGTGATGCCTGACAGAAATCTCTCTTCCTGTTAACTTCTGATTGATCTTCCAAAGCCAACTGCCCACCTGATCACCATTTTAATGGTCATTCCATGCGATTTGCACATGGTTTTCTGAGGACAATATTAGAGCAACATCAAATAGCAATGGCCTGAGTAAAATAGTGTCTCTTGTCCAACCGAACTTTCTATTGCAGTTTTAGGAAAACTATTTGACATCATTCCATCCATGGCTTAACTTTGCAGTGCTGGTGGCTATTGGGAATTGTCGTGGTGGCATTGATAGTCTTCCTTGTGGTTATCCTCATATAACGAGATACCGTACCTCGTGTTTTCAAGCCATGGTAATACCTCAAATCTTCGATATATTAATGACATCCCCACTTTTATTTCATGCAAGCCTTAGCAGTCCTCCTCTTTTGATTTCTTCTGATGATTTCTGTCTTTCAGTTTCCTTTCCTGGTGTGCTCCTGCGATCTGCTTATATGACTAGGTAAGACAGTTTTCATCGTTCTAGGATCGAGGCCTTTACTGAGGAAATGTGTTGTTGTTGCTTACAATGCTGAGTATGTGGAGATACCTACTTCATCTGTACCGATGAATCAGAAAGGTTCTATAAATACCCTCGATATGTTCGGTTTCTGAGCTCTGCTTCCTACAACTCGAAGGAAGGAGCTCAACAAACAGTATCTGGTACCGCTTTGAGCTCGGAATTCGTTCTCCTGAAGATGCCTTCCTTTCCTTCCACCTAATCGACATGGATTCGATTCATTTGCATCAGCAAGAACTCTCCTTTTCTTGTTTCCTCATAAGCTGTGTAATCACATCGGGTTGCATCAATTTTAACACAAATGATAACACAGCACATTCTTGCCGAACAATTTGTAATCCGGATCACCTGTGCATGCTAACATTCTCTGGCCTAATAATCTGTTTCCGACCTAATCAGCCCCTTGATACAGCAATGCGACGACAAGACGGGCTCCCTTGTGTCTAACAACAGAGTATCAACAGAGAAGTTCTGTTCGAAAGAAACGTCTTTCCATGGTGGGGTATCGATGCCCGTGTACGCGAAAATACAGTGAAAACATAAGGTTCAGCCATCTAAAACGAACTAAACTTTGGATGTTGTCAGATCCATCGCTTGTGCTTACGAGAGCCGCTGTCTCCCCGGAACCACTGGTCCCATACTGGATCGACTGGGCCCCTCGTCCTGCCTCATCCACGAGCGGGAGCATCATCAACCAAAACATCAGCACATTTATACCACAGTGAGTTCAGACTGATAAGCGGTAGGAGAAAGGACCGTGGGATGTAACTGTTGAGGCATGCTAGAAATATCAATCTCGACAGCAGAATATGAGATCGAGCGGTATCAGTCCTTACACTGGAAGCAGAGGATCTGGGTTGGACTCCACACTCGGGACAAGTCTGCATAACATATGGAAACATTTCAGCCATTGATAAACTTGTCCTTCCATGACACCCAACCCCTTCATAGATTGATTGCTAACTTTGGTTTATCAGGAAAGTCTCGGTTTTCACCCGGATCTGTTAGCTTTCCTATAAGATCCTGGAAATTCGACAATTGGTCGAGAACATTGTTCATCGAGGACTAGGCGAAATGGAAAGGCTACCGTAATCCGTTTTCCATTCCATTTCACCCAGCAGAAGCGACTTTCCAATCGGTTTCGACCAGCAGTTTTTGATGTTGCCATTGATTTTCCCAAAATGAGACAGTTTCCGGGTTATGTGGCAAATTAAGAATCTGGGAAGATGGAAAATACTGCTAAGAAAATGTAGAAGCTGAAAGCTTTTCATAAGCGACTCACTCTCTGCAGACAATGGAGGATTCACCGATGGTCTCGAGCTGCTCCAGCTCTTCCTGCGCATGAGAGGAGGAAAGAGAAAGCTCATTTGAGAAAAAAAAGTTCCATTCTTTCTTCAGACATTTCAACTGATCTTCCGGGAATCGAATGACGAAGTCAGCGATTCGGGTCAAAGATAGAAGCGATTGACCTGGAGGATATTGATCTGGTTTTGGAGGTGGGTGATGTAGGCGGCTAATCTGTGCCTCCCTACGAAATTGGAGGCCGGGGCCTCTGTTCTCGGGAGGTGAGCGGCCGCGCCTGCTCTCTTCGATTCTCCACCTGCCGCCAGTTGCGGCTTCTGCTGGCGCTCCGCCATACAGGAGAAGTGGCCTATAGGGAAGAAGGAGAAGTTGTGGGGGTGTGCGGGCGGGTTGGGAGAGAGAGAGAGAGAGAGAGAGAGAGAGAGAGAGAGAGGATGAAGGTAGGAGAGGACGAGAACGGTACGTGGACCATACGTGGGACGTATGATTAAATAGGTAAGAAAAAAAATTCACAATTACGATTAAATTGAACAAAAATTCACAATATATAGTATTTAAATTAAGCATTTCTAATTAAAGTAAGTACACGAACGTGGGCAACTTGAGGAACTGACAGTGAGCATTATGGATTATGACAACATACACATTAATATAAATTAATTAGAATAGTTGTAATCCTTTCCCATTCAATTGTGAGAAGAATTATTTTGAAAATGTCACGTGCGGTGAAATGAGTGGATGAAATTAATTAAGAGTGGCACATTAATTCAGCGGTCAAGGTGGGAATACATAGGATCTTTCTCCGTCTCTATTTTTCCAATCATATCTTTTGCTATTTCAAAATTTGTTTGATGTAATTAATAGTGTTGAACGGTTGAATTTATAAGAATTTTTTGTCTTAAAAGCGAAAATAAAAAAGAAAAATGAATTATAAGATCTTATTTAGAAATCATCTCAACGCCAGATTGTCGGGACCAAACCTCTGATTTGTCCACTAGTAGTTTGCCATTAAGTAATGGGGACGCCTTCATTCGTCAGCACAAATTCCCTCATTTTCAGTGACCTTTATTTCTTAATTTTTTTCTATAAAAAATTATTATCTTATCATATGGGGAAAATTATGGCCCGGTGATGCTTGTCGGCATGCATTATGCACGATTCCCCTTGATGAAATAGATTTCTTCCTTTACAAGGGAAGAGAAAAAGGGGTCGAATAAGGGGTTGTATTAAGTGGTAAGTAACTCGGTATCGTTTAAGAAGATTTCGAGTTCGAGACTTCGCATATATAGAGATTCCTCTTAGGAGTCTCACCCGTTATGTCATGTGTACGACTTGGGGTGACCAACGGATAGTCAAGTATGATGGGTTAAAAGTCAACCGGGGAATTAAATGCCCTAAGCTATTGCATAGTCCTCTCTCGGTTGATGATATTTCAATTATGAGAATTTCATCGGGACATTTACATGACGAGCTCGCCTTTATAGTAAGTTCGGCTCCCTCATTCTTACCTACGCATTCAGAATCTTCCCAATACGCAGCAACCTCGGCCAGGCATTCCCTCGGGAGTAATGGGATCGACCGGAAGACCTGACACTGCTCCTGCCGGAGCTGCCGACGACGACGAGGAAGCCTTCCTCTCTGTCCTGGAGCTCTGCTGCATGGCCGACATGCCCCATGTCCTCCGAGCCACGATGAGGCTCGGCCTCCTCCAGGTCATCTCCGAGGGTGGTGGCAGGCCGATGTCCGCAGCCGAGATCGTCACCCATACCCCGGCAAGGAACCCTGGGGCAGCCGCTACGGTGGACAGGATGCTAAGACTCCTCGCCAGCTACAGCATTGTCACTTGCTCCCCGCGTGATCACCCCTGCGGCAAGGCCGAGCGGTTCTACGGCCTCAGCCCGGCCTGCAAGTTCCTGATCGAGAACGAGGACGGAGTCTCGCTTGCCCCTCTGGTTTACATGCAATGGGAGAATGCCTTCGTCCGAAACTGGTACTACTGATGATCATCAAATTCCTGCATATTTCGTCCACAATTCGATCATATATAGTGGCCAATGCTATGAATCTATCTAATTCGGTCTATATACTGGAAGCCGATTTTATTCAGGTATCACCTCAAAGATGCAGTGTTGGAGGGTGGGGTTCCGTTCTGCAAGGCCCATGGTCGGAAGACACCGTTCGAGTACATGCCCGAGGACCCGAACTTCGCTGAGGTGTTCAACCGGGCAATGTCGGGTCACTCCATCATCCTCACGAAGAAAATTGTCGAGACGTACAATGGCTTTGAGGGACTCCACACTCTGGTCGACGTCGGCGGTGGCACCGGTGCAATCCTTAATGGGATCGTGACCAAGTATCCGAGCATAAAGGGCATCAACTTCGATCTTCCCCATGTTGTTGCAGAAGCTCCACGTTATCCCGGTAACGATGTATCCTGGCTATTCTAATTCCTGCTCGAAATCTCGAGGTTCTTATACGTGACTTGATCGTCTCTCTTAAGGTGTTGAGCACGTTGGAGGAGACATGTTCCTTGGTGTTGCCGGAGGAGATGCCATCTTCATGAAGGTAAGGAACGAAGTCTTCATATCAACCAGCATCGTCATCGGCACTCACCTTGATCTCATCGGATCGGATGTTATGGTGCAGTGGATATCGCACAACTGGGGAGACGAACAGCTGATGAAGCTTCTGAGGAACTGCTACGAAGCGCTGCCAGAAGACGGGAAGGTCATCTTG
Source organism: Sonneratia caseolaris (assembly GCA_900006705.1). Lineage (NCBI taxonomy): Eukaryota > Viridiplantae > Streptophyta > Magnoliopsida > Myrtales > Lythraceae > Sonneratia > Sonneratia caseolaris. The sequence goes on along the minus strand of CXYZ01012790.1, from coordinate 924,085 downwards.
GTAGACTACATACTTCCCCAGCTACCGGATACCAGCGTCGGCGCCAAGATAGCATTCCACGTCGACTGCGTGATGCTGGCTCACTTCCCCGGGGGGAAAGAGCGTTCTGCGGAGGAGCTTGAAGATCTGGCAAAACAAGCCGGTTTTAAGGGCTTCCGGTTTGCTGCTAAAGTATATGGCTTCCCTATCATGGAACTGCTGAAGAAGGCTTGATGAAAATGCTGCCGAATTGCCTGCTGATTCCCAAGTGGAGCCGGGCAGTAGATCTTTTAAGCATCGAAACCTAGTATCTAACCGATCGGACAAATAATGGAAAAATCGCTTATCTTTAATAAGATCCATCTGTCGATTCAATACAATTCCATCTGATTTTCGAGGACGTGTATGTAAGTAGTCACAGGGGATGTTCTGCAGAAAATTTCCAGCGAAGCTTTTGCAGATTTACATAAATGATCAAAGGCTCCAATTCGAGCCCGAGGTTAACCGGCCTTCCCCACCTCCTATGAACCTTAATCTTAACATTCCTATGTCGGTATTAGTCTCACTACTGCAGTGACTGACCGAGGAACATGACTTGTCGATGCTCGGAATCCTCGGTCATCCACATATTAAATGCACATGGAAAAGTGGATGAGCTGAGTCATGGTCGGCCGACTAGGGACCAATCGACGGAAACGAAGACAGAGCAGCCGAAAGATCTGAAAAAGGTTTCAGGCCAAGCGGCAGCTCAAAGTCAAGCCGAAGCTAAAAAATTCAACGAAGTTTGTTGAAATTGATAGCAAAAGAACAGAACAGTTCGGATGAACAAACTACAAACACAGGCCACAAAAGCTACAGTAACAGAACATGCATGGAGCACGAGCAAGTTAATGAGAAAAGATCGATTCTTCGGAGATCCTGAGAGAGAGATCCACCGTACGTCGCGAACACTCCACCACACCTTCTCGAGGTCTATCTGGGTTCTGTCACAGGGCTCGGGCTTGACCCAAAATTTTCATTTCCTGCGAGGGTACTGAGCAGAGCGACACGCACTCTCAGCCAACCCAAATACACGGCACAACCCAACTCGACCAAGTATAACAACAACCGGGACAAAACAGAGCACTTACAAGGGAAACCTCACTCGTATTCACAACTCGGTATACAAGAATAAGCAAAACCCTTACACGAGTACACGGGACACTCCAAGCATATGCCTTAGTGCTTCCTGCACTTGCACTCCTCGCCTGGACAGGTGATCTTCGCCCGGGAAGGTCGCCTTGACAGCAGGGACTGGAGGACAGCTCTTCCGGCCTTCCGTCTGGACTTGCTTGCTTGCCCGCGCTTGCTAGCTGGCCAGGAACTCTTCTCCTTCTCTGCTGGTGTCTTTCTGTGTCTTCCTTCCTCCGGCTGCCTCCCCTTTTAAGCTTTTCCTGAGGTAACTAGCCCAGTATCGGCTAGCCATGCCTCCTCCTGTCTATCGGGCAGGAGGAGGGAGGCTGCAGTGTACGGAGTTGACAGGCCAATTTGGGCGGGATGCTTTCCAACTAATCCCCGGTCTGGCCCGGCCGAGTCCCACCGACACTCTGCCTGGCCGTGGTTCAATGCGCTTGCCTTCAAATCCATTCCTGGTTCCCACAATGCTGTGCGGCCGTGGCCGCTCGCCTTATGGCACCAGCTTATGGTATTCCTAGGGCGATAGGGTCGTTCCCTTCCAGGAGCGAGGTTGTGGGAGCTCTCGGGCGCCCGTGGTATACCAGCATGGCTTGGCACGGTTCCTGGGAGGGTCTGGTGTGCTCCCATGCATCGACCTTGAGCTCTGCTTGCGGGAGTAGTCGCGCCCTACTGCTCCCCGCTCTGCTTAGGGACGGGGTTTCCAGGAGGATCCTTCTGCCCGCTCGCACGTCCATACCAGGTGATCCTTCGGCAGCTCCTTCCCGTTCCTGGCCCTCCGTTGCTATGCGATCGAGGCCCGCATAGCGGCCATATTTGGGTCGGGACACCAAGGGGCTTACAGGTTCCTTGCCAGCTACAGTGTCGTCTTCACGTGCCACACCAGCAAAGTTGGCAGAAATCCACCAATCGGTGACGAGAGGTGGTCCTGCTACGGAGATCCACACAATTTGGTCTGATCTATAATTGTATATTTTGGATGTGGTGCAGACGCCCCACATCTTTTCTGTGGTAGAGCTGAAGCCCGTGAATGACAAAATGAACTACATCTAGGCTAAATTTGTTGGATCTTAGTACGCTGGAGCAACTCTCAAACGCACTGCAATGATGCGATTGAGTTACTGGGAATTATGCATGCGGTGCAACGATCGATCGAGTTGTCATGTCATAGTTGCAATTGCAATGAGGATCAAGTTTTCAGCCCCAGCAAAAAGTCTAGGATACGCGAGAGAGCTAGACCAAGAACTCTTGCCCACGAGTCGATATCAGTAAAAACCTCTTTTCTCGGCAACGTCCCTCATGGCTCTGCAGACTCTACACTCGAAACCCTTTCATATAAGTAAAAACGTTGGGGGAAGTGTTTTTTCCCTGACGTTGACGAATGACATCGGAACTCAGTATACATATATACGTATGTGATAAGCTCGTTCGTTGTAGGTTCACCTCTCTCACTCTTGCCTATATATTCAATAACCTTCTCAATCTGCAGTATAAGCTTTAAAGTAGCCATAATTCTCGGAATGGAGTCGACCGGAAAACCCGACAGTGCTCCCACCAGACTTGCCAATGACGAGGAAGGCTTCCTCTTCGCCATGCAGCTCACCTTCATCGCCGATGTGCCCCGGATCCTCAGAGCCACTATACAGCTCGGCCTCCTCGAGGTTATCTCTGAGGCCGGCAGGCCCGTGACTGCAGCAGAGATCGTTGCCCATATCCCAGCAAAGGACCCTGCAGGGGCTGCCGCAATGGTGGACAGGATGCTGAGCCTCCTTGCCAGCTACAACATTGTCTCGTGTTCCTTGAGTGATCTTCCCGGCGGCAAGGCAGCCGAGCGGCTCTACGGCCTCTCACCGGCCTGCAAGTTCCTCATGAAGAACGAGGACGGCGCATCGCTCGTCCCGTTGATTTACCTGAACTGCGAGAATGCCATCATCCAAAGCTGGTAACACGCATGATCATCAAAGCATGCATGCTACTGAAATATATGCCGGCAAATATCATTAGTGAGGACGTCACTGTGTTCGGCGGAGGATCTTACTGAAAAGATCGTTCCTTATGAATCCCTGTTTTGCAGTTTTCTATTTCAAGATGTACCACATGATATCTCAAAATCCAACAGCCGTGATTAACGGGGCATTATTTTTAATCTTTTCTTTTCAGGTACCAAATCAAATATGCTGTGTTGGAGAGTGGGGTTCCGTTCAGCAAGGCCCACGGCGGGAAGACCCCGTTTGAGGACATGCCAGAGGACCCAAAGTTCAGTGAGGTATTCAACCGGGCAATGTCGGATCACTCCATCATTCTCATGAAGAAGATTGTCGAGACGTATGATGGCTTCGAGGGACTCTGCACTCTGGTCGATGTCGGTGGTGGCACTGGTGCGACACTTAACATGATTGTGGCCAAGTATCCAACCATAAAGGGCATCAACTTCGATCTTCCTCATGTTATTGCAAAAGCTCCGTCTTATCCCGGTAACCACAAACTTTACCGCTTTGCATTATCTTTGCTCGAGATCTTGTCGATATTATACATATTTGTATTTGTCTATATATCTAAGGTGTTAAGCACCTGGGAGGAGACATGTTCGTCAGTGTTCCCAAAGGAGATGCCATCTTCATGAAGGTGAGAAATAAGGAGTCTTACTTCACAGCAACCAAACCTGCAGCAGTAGGAAATAATTGCCGTAGGCATTCACCTAAATCTCATCGAAATTAGTTTGATGGCGATGCAGTGGATATCGCACAACTGGGGAGACGAACAGCTCACAAAGCTCCTGAAGAACTGCTACGAAGCGTTGCCGGAAAATGGGAAGGTGATTTTGGCAGACTATTTTCTTCCCCAGCTACCGAACATCAGCATTGACGCAAAGATAGCATTCCACTTAGATTGCACGATGTTGGCTCACTTCCCTGGGGGCAAAGAGCGTACCATGGAGGAACTCGAAGAACTAGCAGGAGGAGCCGGTTTCAAGGGCTTCCGGTTTGCTACGAAAGTCTACGGCTTCCCAATCGTAGAACTGCTGAAGAAGGCTTGATGGATCTGACGCTGGGACTTGCTGCTTGCATATATGGGTCCGTGTCAGATCGCTTGGTGGCTGTGGGGTCAGTTTCATTGCAAATATGTCTGGACTAGTCAAAGGTTATTTTTGTCATCCTTACTTCTCATTTATGGAATTCGGTCAGGCAAGGTTAGATTTTCCTAAAGTCGGATTCGGCCAGGGTGTGTGGTTCAGTACGGTGTTTACTGTTAAGGAACTACGTACGTGAAGGTCTCAGAAGGCATGAAACACATGCCTACTGCAGGAGAGCTTTGGGCAAGTTCTAATGCGGTTGATGATCTCATAAATAATGTGATAGCACATCATTCTTATCATCAGAGATATTTTACTATTCAGGAAATCAAATAAGATCATGTTTGATAGTTAAAGACTAAGGTTTGCATGATGCTGTGAACTTAAATGCTGATCTCTCGATCTCTCAGACCAGATGTGATTCGTGCAATTGAAACATAAGGATGCAGTTCTTCTTCATTATGTGTCCATAGAACCAACTGACGGAAGAGATGAAGAAACGTAAAATTTACCCTCACTATGCAGAATGTCATATCCAGCATTTAAGGAATAACAGAGCCTGCCGGACATGAACTCTGAGAACCATCACTTGTTAGAAACAGTCCGCTGAAGAGTATGACAGACAGGCATAAGTGCGAGAAGGAAAAACATTTCAAGCAAATGGTATCGGCATTTCACTGCAGAGACTACCCAATGGCACAGTTCAACTACATTCTGCAAGCAAATGGTATCGGCATTCAAATGAAAGTGAATCGGCCAAAAAGAAAGAACCCCCGATACCAGTCAAGATTCAATATAAAAAACAGATGCTGCTACAGGGTAAAAGTGAATGTTGAGTACTTGTTGGCCATGGATCATACCCTGAGAATCTGAAGCTTTGAAGAGAAGGCGATGGCCACCCAGTCAGGCTGTGAGGATGACCACTGAAGCTGCTCAATCTCAGCCCCAGCGGTGTAGGCGAGGATCGGGTCGAGCCCACCCTCGCCAGGCTGGGTCATTGAAGACAGGTCCCAGATCAAGGCCTGGGAATCATCTCCGGCAGTGCAAATGTGGCAGGAACTGTGGGGAGCCCAAGCGATTGCATTGACGCTTGCCTGGTGCCTCTGCAGCTCCGCAACCGGCGAAGTTGGGATGCGAATGTCAAGAACCACCACCTTTGGGCTGTCCATGATGATCGTGGCCATGTACCTGGCAGCAAGTTTAAAGCTTTTATCTTCCTTTTGAACTTTCATGAGTAAATTGGATGAAATTCAACATTCAAGATGAACAATATCGCTATAACTGTATTCAAATGACAATGACTCTAGACATCCGAGCATCAGAGTCTGTTTGCGCCCCGGCCACTGTCGTTAGAAATCTAATTCAAGTTCTTTATGAACATAAAACTAGAGAGCAATCCCCAAACAGATGTCAATCTACAAGCTTAGGCCATTCAAACGAGAGATGGTTATTGCTTGAGTTGATCCCAAAGACCACAAAATAAAATCTTTTCCATATTTGCAATACCTAGGATCCTGCTTGTTCCAGCCCAGCCGAACAAGGGGAGTGTCGGGCTTGGAGCTCTCGTAGATGATAGTGGAATGCTCCTTGTCCCTGAGGTCGAAAACCCTAACAGACCCATCAGCGGAGACGGAGGCAAAGACTCCAACACCGCCCCAGGCGATGTCGTACACCTCCCTGTCGTGGGCGATAAGCTGAGTGTCTACGGCCTCCCTCTCAATGTCCCAAATGGTGCACGTGGTATCGATACTGGAGGTGCCGATTCGACGGGGCTCGGCCTCGTTCCAGTCGAAAGAGGTTAGGGGCCCGCAGAATTCGGAGTTCTTGTTGCCGTTGAGAAGGCTGCGGAGCTCAACGCGGGAGGAGGCGGATGAGTCGTCGGAGAGCCGCCAGACGCGGAGGTAGTCGCTGGAGGTGGCGAGGAGATCGGGGCGCGAGCAGTCCTTGTCGGGGACGAAGGCGGCCTTGGTCGGGGGGTATGGATGTTCGAAGGAGAGGGTTGGGTCAGAGCGGATCTCGCCGGTGGAGTCATCCAGCTGAACAATCTCGACGTGGTTGGGTGCCTGCTCGAGGAGGCTGGCGATGGCGAGGCGGTACTTCTTGTCGCGGCGGACGCTCCAGTTCATGGCGTAGATGTGCCACGGAGCCTCGTAGGTGTAAATCTCCGACCGCTTCTGCTGCTCGTCGGAGCCGTCCTGGTTAGCATCACTGCTCGCCCCCATAGAAGCAGTCCCCTCGAAGGTTCAGATTTCAGAGCTCAGCCGCAGACGACGGGCTGCCACCGAAGATGAAGACGGCCGACTGTACTGGGTAGAGTCCAATAAGTCATAAATGTCAAAATTTTGCCTCCAATTGCGTGAATTTATCGACAAAGATGGTCAAGACGGAGCTCGAATCTTGTAGGCTCCTATCAGGGTGCATAGCCAAGCGGCACTTGTGTCAGAAAGACTCCATCTACAGTGTAAGAGAATCAGAGATATGTGGCGAATGCATAAGAAACAAACAATGGAGGGACCAATCTACAATATTTCCTTTATTTTCTCTTCCAATCCTTTGTCCTTGGTAACGAAGGGAAGGAAGCGTCGGAGCTTTCGTTCTCTCTGTGTGTAGCGCGTTCGGACGTTGAGAACTTAGAGCGCGAAGGTGAAAGTTTCCTCTTTGCTGATGTTAACAGAGCACCCGCTGACAGTTCATTGAATACGACGTCGAGGTCCCTTGAAGTTCTACTTCCCGCTAGAGCAAGTGTTCTGATTCTTCTGGTCATTTCGGTTCCAAAAATACGTTGTCTGTGTTGTTGCCGAGAAGGCCGGTATGACAGGTTGCTTTTGCTTGAGACGGTTGGATTGAGTTGTGAATTTTTCTTGTTGCAGAATATCGATTGCAGTTAGTGGAATAGGAGGAATTTAGTGCGGCGGACAATGATTGCTTCTCCTTGGAGCACTCGGGATGCTCTTCATAGGAGAAGCCCATGTCTGTGCTCCGTTTCACCGGGGTTTGGCTCCCAAGATGCGAATGCTCTGCTCCGTAAGTGTGCCAATTTCAACCAGCTTAAGCAAATTCACACAAAGATTACTCGGAGCGGCTTGTCCCAGGACCAGTTGCTTGTTAGGAAGTTGATTGGGCTTTACTCGACCTACAGTAGAGTGGATTATGCAGCTTTAGTGTTTCATCAGGTGGAGGCACCCCATACGTTTACTTGGAACCTCATGATTAGAGAGTACACCCTCAGTGGCAGCTCTAGGCAAGCTATTTTACTGTATAACCTCATGATCTGTGGAGGATTTCCTCCCGATAAATTTACGTTTCCGTTTGTTGTTAAAGCCTGCACGATCTTGTCTGTTATCGACAAGGGAAGGGAGGTGCATGGGTTAGCTATTAAGACTGGCTTTTTCAAGGATATCTTTGTGCACAATACTCTAATGGACTTGTACTTTAAGTGCGGGGATATGGATTATGGGTGCAAAGTGTTTGAAGATATGCCTGTTCGGAGTGTAGTGTCATGGACGACGATGATGAATGGGCTCATTACTAATGGGGACTTGGATTCAGCTGTGGTTATCTTCAAGCGTATGCCAGAGAAGAATGTTGTCTCGTGGACCGCAATTATTGATGGGCTTGTGAAAAATCGGAGGCCCCATGAAGCATTTGATCTCTTCAGAAGGATGCAGCTTGACAATGTCAAGCCAAATGAACATACACTTGTTGGCCTGATGAAAGCATGTAGAGAAGTGGGGAGCCTGACGCTTGGGAGATGGATACACGAGTATGCGGTCAAGAATGGTTTCAGCTTAGGAGTATTTTTGGGAACTGCTCTCATCGACATGTACAGCAAGTGTGGCAGTTTAGTGGATGCAAGACGAGTTTTTGATGAGATGGAAGCTCGCAGCTTAGCCACATGGAACTCGATGATCACTAGCTTGGGAGTGCATGGGTTTGGAGATGAAGCTCTGTCTCTTTTCGAGCAAATGGGGAAGGCAAATGTGTCGCCAGATGCAATCACATTTGTTGGGGTTCTATGTGCCTGTGTGCACACAAACAATCTGGAGAAGGGAGTTGAGTTATTCAAGCAAATGACTGAATGCTATGGTATCACACCCATTTCAGAACATTACACCTGCATGATCAAACTGTACAACCATGCTAGCTTGCAGGATGAGGAAGATAAATTAGTCACAAACATTCCTGAGAAGCCGAATCAAGATATACTGGCTGAATTGTGTGGGGAAACTGTTTTACAAGTTGATCCAGATATGGAGGGTTCACACCACAACCATGCAGGGGAAATTTTGGGCGCCAGCCTTGACATCTGCCTATATGATCAGCATGCTGGCTCCAAATTGGACGTTGGTTGATGATGAATAGTTCTTGTTGCCTCATGTCTGTCCTCATGGTTTATGTAAATCTTCTTGAGTAATGATTGCGCAGGAAAGTTTTGGCCTTCTCAAGTCATAGGAAAAATTAATGTTGCCCTCATTGTGACAAGGCCTCAATGTAAAGGTTGAAGGTTTATTTCTTCTCCCATTTTTTCCTTCTACAGCAGGCTGACACAAAAATAGAGATATAGTTGTGATTTTCTATTGATATCTCATAATTGAAGTATAAAGCTACTGTGGATCTAAAATCATCAGCATTCTGTTCTTGCAAGCTATTGTCATTATCCAGGAAAAGATATGCCATGGTTCAATCACCGTGTGAATTATTCTAAATTGGTGCATAAATTTCACAAGAGCAGTAAGATTCTACAGTTGCTTCAGCACTGATTTTTTTTTTGGGTTTACAGTAATTTCCGTCAGTTTCTTTTTTTTTTTTTTTAAATCAGGAAGTTCGAGACTTTTTCTCTTTTACAGTGTAGTGTGTTATTCGGAATCATTCGTTAATGGTTTTTTGAGGATCAAAAGTAACTATTGATGCAATTATGAAGAAATATATGCATCTTTTGGAATCTCTCTTCTCTCTTTTATTTTTTTCCTAAATGCCTTGCTGTATTGTTGTTTATGAAGTTGAGCTAAAGTTTCTGTTAATAGGTTGCTTCTCTACCTTAGGGTTGTTTAGGTAGTGAATACCTGATATCCCCAGACATTGCATCTCTAACAATTTGAGCTGGACAGGAAATCAGCCTTGTCAATATATCATTAGTTTCAAAAGAGAAAACATTGGACAAAATGATAATGCAACCCTCATCTACTGGTTTGAGCTTTTAGGCAGGTCTGCGGAGGATCTTAATTCTGAACTTTGTTATTGCTGTCCAGAAACCTTGCCTCCACATTCATCTAGTTTCAGTGATAAATCTCATAACAAGTGGGCTTAATCAGTCTCTTGATCAATTGTCAGGCATATAGCATTAGATAGTATTACTGAAAAAAAACAAAGAGATAGTATCTGTTAAATTGTAAAACGCTTAAATTTGTTCTTGACAATTGTTGGCGATGGGAGGTGGATTTCCATTCCCAGGGAAGCTTTGCAAAATATCAGGATGCATATTTTTGCTGGTGTGGATTAATCCCTGCTAGACTCGTCATACTGCAGATTTCTTGGACCTGAGTGGGATGGTAGCAGGAAAATAAGATTAGTGAGATTCTTCTGTCTTTGCTCATTAAAAGTATAACTTTTTTGCTGACAAAGCAAAACCACTCTCTTTCTTGGAAAAGGGATTGTTGTAGAGACTGTGATCAGGAAGTGGTAAACTGCATTTAATCCTTGAATTTTCTGATTCTGATTAGTGCAATGTTTCGTTCATGCACATCTTCTATTTTTTCCCTGCATAAAAAGTTACTTGCATATGTTTGTCGTGCACAGCAGTATCTGGATTCGGGATGATTTGATATGCTTATAGTGTTAGTTTCTTCAGGGCAATGCTTACACTGCTATTTGACTAGACTAAGATTCCATAGATGTGGTTCCCTTCAGAGACCAATGAAGGTTCTTGCATTAGGAGATAAACACTGAAAATAACATGTCATGTTTGGGGAACTCTAGGATTGGAAAGGAAATGCAACAAGACCATGGAACATTGCTGGTATCGAAACTGTGTGTTTGCATGTTTTCTGGTGTATTGCCTTTTAGTATGATTACTGGTTTGTAATCCAGGAATATCCATTGGCTAGAGCACCAAGTCAGAGGATGTACCATTTCATCAATTGCAATATAACCGCACTCAGGCCCTCTTTCTTATAGTATACTTTTTGATTCATTATGTACTTGATGTTGCATAAAATTTATGTATGCAGTATAAATCAAAAGTATAGACATTGTATAGCTAAATCCATATGTGTTGTATAGGGATGGATGGATTGATCTGGTGACCCAACAAATCCTCTTCCCATGAGTAGCAGCAGGATATGTGGGTGTTGTTGGTGGCATTGCTAGTAACCCGGCATGCAGTTCAGCCTTTGAGAACTAGGAGTCAAGTGCTTTATTACTACATCATCCAATATCCTCGTATACCGAACCATCTAACTCATGAGCTAAATTTTTTTTCTAACATTTAAAAAATTATTAGAGAAAATGCATAAAATGGTTGGCAGCCATGGCTCGTCATTTATGCCGTGCCATGCAATGAGTGGCCTCTCCCTCGTATATAAGTAGCACCAACACTCTGTCGCAGTGGAGGAGCACAACTGATTCTCTCATCCCTGGATTGGCTCACTTAAAATCCAGACAACTCCCTTGGACAAGGAGTGGGAGGAGGAGGAGGAGTTCTCCTGGTCATGGCTTCTTCATATGACTTGGACTGGTCACTGAGAAGATCCTCTCCTGGTATCCTCTGAGCAAGAAGCTGATGACGTTGAACCACCTGCGCCACATTGAGTTGATGGCCAACATGCCCTCTGGTGACGGAGCAATCCCCCATTTGAATGTGGTGATCCTTGGGGAAGCCTTTGCCTTTGAGGAGAATGATCTTGTCTTCCCGAGTGCCGAGTTCTCCTGGGAGGCCCTTGTCCCCTCTTCCCAAAAGGTCTTGACTTTAACGTCCTCTCCTCTTGGTACTTCTTGTTCTGGCCCATGCTTGTGTGCATTAGCATATATTGTTGCTTTTTATGAAGCAAGGAATATGAGGCATTATTAGTTGACTTTTCTATAGCTGTAATATCTTGTTACATATACACTTTACATCATATCCCTGAATATCGACTGAACTCGCATGTCATTTTGATTTTAATCCTTTTATAGCTCTTCCTTTCAAGTTCTCAAAGTGGTTCTGCTGTGTTTGATTTTGTTCTATGGTGGTTTGATCAGTACTTGAGATGAACAAGAGGTCCATTGAGGATCCGGCTGGGTTTTGGTCTGATATTGCATCTGAGTTCTACTGGCAAGAGAAGTGTGGCAAGGAAGTCTACAGCGAGAACCTTGATATTCAGGAAGGAAGCGTCAAGATTGAGTTTTTGTCCTTATGTCTGCTGTTTGAGCATTTCCTCATCTTTTACTTTGGATTTTGTCTATGTGGAAATTCAGTTCCCTAGTAGCCTTTCAGGGGTTGTTGCTGATTTTCCAAATGTGATATTGGAACAGTGGTTCAAGGGCGGAATCACCAACATTTGCTACAATTGCCTAGACAGAAATGTGGAGGCTGGACTTGGTGACAAAATCACCTTTTACCAGGAAGGCAACGAGCCTGAGTTTGACGGAACGCTGACTTATAATGAGTAGCTTCACAAAGTTTCCCAGGTTAATTCCTGGTTCAAACCCTTAGAACAGAAAGGTTTAATCTTTATTTGAGCGGTGCTCATATTCTTTATCTTATTTTAGCTTGCAAATTGCCTGAAAGATGTTGCAGTTAAGAAGGGTGATGCTGTTGTTGTTACTTACCCATGCTGATGGAACTTCCAATGGCAATGCTTGCTTGTGCTTGTAAAGGTGCTGTCCACTCGGTATCTGCTCAATTTTATCATCAGACTCCCCCCAGAATCTGGATTCCTTGTTTCCTCTCATTTGCTGATCGTGATCTTATGTCCTTAATTCAGTTAGTTTCCCATTGTTGTAGGTCATGTTCGCTGGATTTTCTACAGAATATCTGGTACAATGGTTCGTGGATTGCAAGCCAAAGATTATTATTACTTGCAATGCAGTTAAAAGAGGTCCAAAGATTATATACTTAGTTGATGCTGCCCTCATGGAATCAGCCAAAAATGGGGTGTCTATTGGTATGAGAATCAAACACTGCCCATAATTTGGATATATTATTACCCATGTTTTATCATCAGCAAGAGTATAATTATCTTTATAATTTGACAGAAGCATAATTTCAGCAACATATATGGGATTAAGATAAATTTTAGTCCAACGTGTGGAAGGAGAGGAACAAGAGGGCATTTGAGGGTTTAGAAACAAATTTTTTTAAGTTTATGGAGAGGTGGATATGGGATATACACTTTTGGTATAATCAAATATATAGGGGTTCTCAATGTTAGTTACTCACGAGTAATGCTATGGGTAGGCTTACGTTTGTTTAGCTAAAATTTTCGTGTATGATTTTACGCATCTTGTTGATGCGATATTAATGAAGTTATTTTGTTGACTACTCCAAAAAAAAAAAATTTTAGTCCAACTTTAGAATATGATACATGTTTTAAATAGTTTTTGCAGGAGAAATTTAGTTCCTTTAACCATTATTTGTAGTCTCACATTTCATGATATATTTTTTGTGAACAAATTTATGTCAGCATGTATTTGCATCACAAGCCTTCACCAACAGTTAAGTTTGAATAAGCTGAAGAATTTGAAGGGGTAATAAAAAACTTATAATTTATCTTTGCTTGCTAGGGATAGTCTTCCTTTAGTAGGAAGGGGGCTTTTTTGCACCATATTGTTTTCTCATTATTCTCAAAGTTGGATGATGACTTGGCTTCTGTTGACCTTACTCCCTCAGCCAACTTTCTTGGTCCCAATATATGCTCCACTAAATGGACATAAGTGCCATTTTTAGTTATGAGAATGAAACCTGTAAATCTCTCTTATGTTATAAGTGTGCCAGATTTGGTGGTTCTGAATCTTACATCAAAATTTTCATATTTTTTTCTTCTCTGATACAAGAGTCAACATGGTAGGAGTTCATGTTCTTATTTCTTGGAACACTCTACTAAGTTCTTTTTTCTTTTCCTTTGTTGTTGCTTTTCTGTAGATGTGTGTTTAACTTATGAAAATCTGTCGGTCATGAAAAGGGAAACTACCAAGTGGAAGGAAAAAAGAGACATATGGAGGCAGGTATTTCCATCATTTTGCTCAATTGTTTGAGGTGTATTTGTTCACGGTAGTGTATTCAGAGTGGCCTCCTTGTTGTAGATTTAAGCTTAACAAGTCATCTGTGACATCCAATTGGTTAGATCATTATTATGGAGATACTCATGATAGATGATTTTCCTTCTAGGATGTTGTTCCAAAATATCAGACCACGTTTCCTGTTGAGTGGGTTGATGCGGAGGATCCTCTTTTCCTCCTTTATACTAGTGGTAGCACTGGAAAGCCAAAGGTAAACAATGCTCAGCTTGATCAGATCCCCTTCCTTTTGGTCAAAGCTTTCTGATTCAGACATGAATTTTATGTGAAGGGGTTTCTCCACACCACGGGAGGATATATATTATACATTGCAATGACATTCAAATACACATTTGACTACAAGCCATCTGATGTGTACTGGTAAACTAACTATGCCTCATTGCTATAGTGTACTGTAGCAGGTCAACAATTTATTTTTACTTCTTTTGTGGTCTACTTAATGGTTAATTTTTTTCAGGCGTACAGCTGACTGTGGTCGGATTACTGGACACAGCTATGTATCTTATGGACCTTTACTTAATGTGGCGTCTGTCGTAAGCTTTGAAGGGGTAATGGAATGAGAACTAGTAGAAACATTTGTTCTTTTCAAGTTTGACCATAATCCTGTCAAGTGATATGGCCCCAGTATATAGAAAGCAAACTTTAACCTGCAGATTGAATTTCTGTTAATTAAGAGTGTGATCCACAATTACTTATAAAGGCATCAGTAGGAAATAGACAAACTGAAATAGGGGCTTGTTTCTTGAATTGTAAGAAATACTCAGGTCATTCTCGAAGGGAATAGACTTGAGACCATGAAAAGAAAGAAAATGGTACATTTGTTAGTCCTATTTAAGGAAGAGCAATTTTAATTGCTCTTGTTTTTCTCTATATGAAAATATCTGTACATCACACTGCAGGCACCAAATTATCCTGACTCTGGCCGATGCTGGGAAATGTTGACAAATACAAGGTTTCAATATTTTACACAGCCCCAGCATTAGTGCGTTTGCTCATGTGTGATTGTGATGAGACAAGATATCCTTCTCAATATTCATGAAAAAGGCCCTGGATTATTTGACAACTCAACTTAGTCTTTTAGAGTTGTGGAGTTTAAGTTGAACATCTTAATCAGCATTCTAGCTGTCCTTTTTGGTTGCCTTATAGAACTCCCTTATGATATTTGAACTCAGTTAGATAATTAAGAAAGGGAACTGCACTCAGGTTAAATTTCTGGAAAGCATACTGCAGTATTATGTAGTATACTCTAGAGGTCGTGTTTCTTCTTCAATAGAGCACCAATATTTTAGAAAAGAAAACTTATACTTTTTGAGATTATCTTAGTTGCAATATTGATGTGATTGCTTTCTGGCAATGTAATATGTCACTTGATATTCCCTCAATTCCTTCCGTGTCCTTGGAAGTGTCGGCAAGCCCATAGATCCAAGTGCATGGAGGTCTTAGCTTCTACACTACTGTCTTTTTTTTTCTTTCTCCTACTCAGTAAAAGAAGCACAATGACAGGTTTCATTCCTGTCAGGTGGTTCTTCAATGTTGTGGTTCACTCAAAATGGCCTATATCTCACATGTGGTGGCAAACAGAAACTGGAGGTTTTATGGTAAAGATTAGCAATTTGTTATAGAAATTATCAGTGCAAATGGTCTTACTAATTTTCAACAATTATTTTGCATGTGAATGTATAATACCTGGACTCCAGTTTCAACATTCTCCTTGTTACCATTACAATTTTCTGTTGACTATTCTGTTTCATATTCTCTGCAGATTACTCCCTTACCTGGTGCCTGGCCTCAGAAGCCTGGTCCACTACCTTTCCTCTCTTTGGGGTTCAGGTTGGTTGAACATTAATATGGATGCTCTTCTGAAGCACTGCCAGTAAATTTTTTTGATAGATAAAATTCCAGTTTCTATGATGATGTTCTTTTTTCGGGCGGCCTGTTATTGTGAATGTGAAGGTACAAGAGATTGAAGGCAAATGCAGTGGGTACCTCTGACCAAAAAGCTTGTGGCCTGGAGCATTTTGTACTCTTTATGGAGACCATGAGAGATACAAAACTACTTACTTCAAGCCATTCCCTGGCTACTATTTAACTGGTGAGGGTTGCAGCAGTTGAACTGTTGAATGCTTGCAATTTTCTTTTATAGTAATGGTAGAAAATATTTGAGGCTGCAATAGAGTAATTGATGTAGTGTCGAGATCCATGTTATGTGCTTTCCTACTATTCAATTAGGATGACAATTTATTCATGTTTTTATCTCTTTAATATCTGGCAGGGATAAGGATGGATACCACTGTTGATCGGTAGAGTTGATAATGTTATCAATGTCTGGTGAAGTCACAATTTCTAAGTTGCCTCTATTTTTCTCCTTTATTCTCAGCTTCCATAGGAAGAGAAAATTACGTTTGATGCTCACAGTTTTGCTCACAGTTCACTTACTGGTCTTACTTTAATCTTTCTGTTATCCCTGTAGTTTACTCTTCTGTTCTGTTTTACTTGCATCTAATCTATATCTAGAAGTCTAGAAACTTCTGACTTTGTGCGATAACTTAGCCTTTCTTGGCATCCTGCCCCCCCC
>CXYZ01012790.1:848317-907754 GCA_900006705.1 Sonneratia caseolaris | reverse complement strand
CCCCCCCCCCCCCCCCACGCCAACGCCACAAAATTTTTTAGGTGTTGGTTTTTCAATCTTTAGAATACAGAAACCACATGTGGAAATGGGTTTTTTGTGCAGTGGACATTGTATTGGCACAGCAGAAGTGGAATCTGCTCTTGTTTCACATTGTCAATGTGCAGAGGCTGTAGTTGTCGGAGTAGAGCATGAGGTAATATACTGATGCTTTTCCAGAGTCGATGAGGGAGAGACGGACTTTACTGGGGGGACGGAGTGGCTTTATCTTTCATAATGTTAGTTATTGCTAATTGTTCTTTGTTTTTTGTATTTTTCAGGTTGAAGGACAGGGTATCTATGCATTTGTTAACCTTGTGGAAGGTGTAGATTATAGTGAAATACTCCGAAACAGCCTCATGCTCACAGTCCGGAAGCAGGTCTGTCTCTCTGCCACTCAAGGTCTCTTGTGATTATTATTACTACCTGTGCAGGTTACAAGGGTCTCTGTAACAATTGTCTATCAAGGAGGGGAAAAGGGAAACATTTCTGCTTGTTTTCTTGAGTAATGTGTTTGGGAACCAGAGCATTGTATACTGTATCCTGGTTCTGTGGACATGTCTCTAAGATGGTATTTGAAAACCCTTTTTTGAAAGCAATCTTCTGAAAACCTTCCACGTGCCTTTTGACATATTTGGAGGGCCTGTAGGCAGGAATGTTGCAATTAGATTTTCTTGTTCTCTCCTTGGCTGGTATGGGGATGAGATAAAAGAGGGAATTCAGGAATTTTTGCATTTTATGACTGGGACTCGTGAATTCATTCAATGTATTCAAATACATGACATAGCAGGCATTTGACTGCATAATCTTTTGACGTTCATCTGAAAACTTTACCTTTTCAGATTGGAGCATTTGCCGCACCTGACAAGATCCATTGTGCCCCAGGCCCCTGAAAACCCAGAGCGGGAAAATTATGAGGAGGATTCTGATGAAGATTGCCTCTGGGCAACCAGATGAGCTCAGAGACACCAGCACGCATGCTGACCCATCAGTTGTCGATCAGCTCATCTCTCTCACTGATATCTAAAGGACTGAACGTCATGATACTCGGGGCTCTCTTATCTCAACTATGGAACATTGAATCTGAGTTGTTAAAGTTGATGGATTTGCATTTCTTGTGCCATAATCCTGGTTCTGTTGTGAAGCTGCTTAACAGTTGGGGTACAATGTTTCCATGTGACCCTGTTACATCCGGAGATCAATGGGAAGAACAATTCTGATATTTGTATTCCTTCACTTCTGAAATGTCTGATTGCTTTCATTTATTTATTCCACTAATGAGTTCCAATGAAATGACTCAGTTCTAAATTATATCAAAGATTGCATGAACCCTACACGAACTAATATTGAACTATTCATACAGAGACATCAACCCAAACTCATGTGTAATCAATCAATGGAAGTCTCAAGACTTGACAGATCATTCATTGCCTTCATGATGAAAATAGTGTTCTTTGGTGCTGCCTTGCTCCAGGATAGAGACCGCTCAGGAAATTGAGGCAACAACTCCAGAGCTTCATCCTAAGAAGTTGCGAACTGGTTTTCCCATTTTGTCGTCGACTACTTAGTGACCCCGATTAGTCTCATCTGTTTAGAAGAAAAGAGACGACTATCACTGGTCGGTAATGGAAAAGCAATGCCCTGATTCCAGAAGTGTTTCTAGGAACAGAGTGCAGGTGAGAAAGCATTGCAACGGGATAACATTAGCTAGAGAACTTTAATGAATTTCAAGCACGGCCCCCCAGACATTTAACTCACAATGTTGTTCTTAGGTTCCTTCAAGTAAAAGCCTTGGAGAACAAGCAACCAGATATTGCAGGCCACGATGACGTAGATCTTCAGAGCGTGCGTTCCCACCCACTCCAGCAGGATTGTTGGGCGTCTGTACTCGTAAACATCAACCTGGTTTCGAAATTGAAACACCCAATATCGGATCAGTCAGAGATCAAAATGACTATCTAACTCTTCAAAGGACCTGACGCTAGCGTCCAAACCACAATAGCAGATAGAAGTGCAGTTTACGAGCACAGACTCGACCTGGCAATTTAACTAATTGTAGGATGTGCCTTGACCAGGCTCAAGTCGAGTTTTTACACCAGCAGTGTACACAAATCTAGCCTGGAAACGAACTAGCAAAAGTATTGTATTCTGGCTCTCCATGTAGCGACTATTTCCCACCTGAACTCGGTCCATGAATTCACATTTACTATAGAATTCAAACGGACCCATCCAATCCCCATTAAATGCAATAAATTACAACTTCAATGGCTCAATGTATAATCCAGTTCAGAGAAGTTAGTAGTAGAAGAAGATGCCGTGTCTAACCAGCATGTATATTGCAGCAAAGAGAATGCCACCTGCTCCAGCAGTGACGCAGGTATAGCTGAGAGAGTACAGCGCTTTATTTAAGCTCATCCCTGCACCATGATGTATTTCTTTTACTCATTATACAGAAAATCGGACACAAAATCAGAATCAAAGAAGAGAAAATGTAAATGAATGGTGTTTAGATTGCCTACCACTGAAATTCAAGATCCAGCCCTTGATCAGGAGCCCAGAGGCTGCCATGGACCATTGTGTGACCCTCGCTTTGTGATCCTATAAACAGCCAGAGTATGAGAGTTCCAGTTCCTTTGTCAAATCATTATGGATGTATAGATGATTCATACATTTCTAAGACATGAAAGGAACTGTGGATGTCTAACCTTAAAGTGCACGATGATGTGCCCAAAGTGCAGTCCAATTAATGTTGTTACAATAGCCATCATCGAACTGTATGAAAAGGCGCTCGAGGGTCAGAGAAGTGATTGGAGAAAATGTAAAGCTTGATTAAGCAAGAATGCTACAAACCCAATAAACAAATTTTCAGTCCGACTTAATCTAATCCAAGTCGACTTCATGTGCTAAGCAGTTTGTTGCATATACTGAACTGATGGCAGGCTAACCTTAAGAGTCCTTCGGGGTCAAATGGGGCCTGACACCAGGAGGGAGCATTAGGAGGGCGAGGGCCATAATCAGGGGATTTTGTGCTGCATTGCTTAAGGAAGAGCAAAGACAGATGTATCAGCAGATACAATGGTCGAAGTAAGATGTACAATCAAACGTGACAGGAGGTGCTTAACATTATTTACACAGAACAGACAAAAAATGACTTCGAATTCATGGAATTTGGTCCATTCTCTCCTTGATTAGTGGTGATAGCTTAATGACCGACCTTTGTCCGTGAATATATTGGCTTTCTATACAAATGGTCGATGCCCAGCACTTTGCGGTCAATCATTCCAACAGCATTGCAAGCAGGGCTAGTGTCACCCCTTAAGCCACATTTTACCTACAAGCATAGTGTGATCTTACATGGATACATGAAATTCTTTTCCTGGAATTACCAACCCAAAAGCATATGAATCAACAGACAATTAAGTTCAAACCCACCGAGAAAGTTATTGGTGCAGAAGAATTAGTGGCCGTGTTAGGGACTTGGTAATCCCAGTCAGGAACAAACAGGCCGTAAAGAAGGGACAGGTAGATCACCATGATTACAAAAGACAACAGCCTGCACAGTATCGATGTGTCACGAGAAATGGCAAAAATAATATCTTTCAGAATCTTACGGAAAATTTTCCGGTAAAATGAGCGTCTTTTGAATGCTTTCTTACCATTGGATCCTGTACTTAGAGAACAATGAGACTATTTTTGAAGAAGGATCAGCTTCGTCTTTGAGCCAAATCTCGCATAATGCTGTCACCAGATAGGCTATTGCAATTCTCTGAAAAGGGAACAAGGACAGCAGAAATCATATATTTAATCCAGTCTATCACTTGCTGGAAATTTGTCTGGACGCCTAATAAGGGCCATGTTTCATCAGACATCCGGTTTTAGATAAGCTACGGAAAACTGCATTCTTAGATAGTCAATTTTGATTCTGAAGACAGTATTCAGAAATTTTTACCTGCAAGAAATGAAGCTGAACTAGAGTTACACAACATATGACAAAGATTGTTGATTGTAAGTTTAATGAGCTTCGGAGTTTTGCAAACCTGTAACACACCCATCCATCGAATCGTACTTATATCAACCCCGTAACTCAAATCATTGATTCCATGAAGAAATCCTCCTGCAAAGAGAACCAGAGTCTGATATGAGACAATTAAACTAATGGAATAAGCCAGTAGGAGTTTGAAATTCATTCAGAGCTTACCCTGCACAAAAAGACCGACCACAAGGAGCTTGAGGGCCCGGAGGATAGCCTTCTTAGTAGCAACAAGCTTGTTCATCAGTTTCTGCGCATGAAACACACTGTTAGCTAACTCTTCAATGAACCTTTTAGTCGTCAGAATCCTCACAAACGACTCAAGCTGACCGGACACCAATTCCAAAGAAAAGAACAAGAAGTTGTGAAAACCAAACCTTATAAGCAAGCGCAATAGAAACCCCAACCATGAAAAGGAAAAAGGGCATGACAAAGTCTGCAAGAGTGACACCGTCCCATGGTGAGTGATTGATCACCGGAAAAATTCCGCCGGCATCATCCACTAGAATCATCAACTGCAACATATCACACCACAGTAATTTCAGTGGAAAACGAGATTAAAAAGGGCCGATCTGGGGATTGCCTATCAGCAGGTTTAAGGCTGAGTAAACAGGTTAAGCACAGGATCTAATTAAAGAAACAAACATGATTTCAAGAAACGTAGAGTGTACAGAGACATGAAAGAGGAATGGCCTAATGAGTCATACGACGACAGTAAGACCACGGAAGACGTCCAGAGAAGAGAGTCGCTGTCGAGGCACCGAGTCGAGCCTTGGCTTCGAATCATGGTCAACTTGGAACGGCTTCTGGTCATTCTCTAGGAAGGCCCTGGGAGTGCAGCCCTCCTCCACTGCTGAGACATGATGATCATCAGGCCGAGGGATTGCGGCATGGCTGCGTCCATGATCCTCTTCATCGAATTTTACAGGCACATACTCGCAAGTCTCCATTGCCATTGCCCTCTCCCCTCTTCCGCTGTTAACTTACTGCTGACGTTTTATTAGATTCTATCAACACTCACCTCGACAGCCACCAAAAACCAAGAACAACAACGAGAGGAGGAAGGAAGGAAGGAAGGAAGGAAGAAAGGAAGGAAGAAGAAGAGGAGGAAGAAGAGTGGCGTATTCGTTTCTCTCCTTCCTCTGTCGTAACTGATCGATCCTAGAGGGGATATTCTAAAGCCTTGACACATTCATCATTTTTTTTTCAGTTTTTGTTGTTATTATTAAATTTTCAGTTGGTCGATGAGATGCCCGTCTGCGAATTTGCAGGAGATTACCATCTCAGGAAGATACTCATACTATTTATGGATGTGAATGGATACGGAATCTCATCAGTGGGCCATGATCGGGAAAATCTTCACTGATCCTATCGAAGTTGCTATCTACGACAATGGTATCGGTTATTCCTTGTCCTCGCCAAATGGGTACGTCGGTACACAAACACGTACGTACATTAACCATATTTGCCAAGTTCATAGAACCGTGACGACAGACATATTATCCATGGCGGGCTGCATCTGCAAATGCAAAGAGTATCTTCTCTTCTGCGGTTTCAAGAATCAAGGACGAGGAACAAGTGATTCCCGCCTCGAGCTAAGTGATCCGTCAGACCGAAATGGGGAAAATACCAAAGAGAATTATTTTCGTGAAATATCTTTGGACTCTGTTCATCTTTAGGAACTGTTTCGATATTCTTAGAAGAGTTCCCTTAACGTAAAAAGAATTTTTAGGGGAAAAATCCTAACTTTGCAGGATGTTATGGGATGTAAGCAAGCATCGGTTAGATTTGTAATTTGGGTTGGCGGGGAGGGTAATTCCGGTAAAACAGGCCATGGCTCTTAACCCACAGCAGGGACACAGAGGATAAGGCGGAACACCCTGCTCCGAAGGAGAACAAAACTTGAACCTTTAAGTTACGTGGTGCGAGACCCATGTGAGAACTCATCGCTCTCCTCTGCGCCGATTGAACCTCACAAGGTAAGCTCTCTTCTCTTCATCTTGTTGGGAGCGCGGATTCTTGAAGGAGGTGTCATTCTGCACTGAAATTTCATGGGTGGTGTGGAAATACCTGACGTTTTCGCCCGTTTGAAATGTATTTGACTTACAATCGGCTTCCTCTTGAATTTCTTCTGCAATTGAGCAGACTATATCTCTTGCTGAATCTTCCTTGGTAAACCTGAAAATCGGCTCTCTTGAGGTCGCTGCTTTCGGCAGTGTGGTTTCTTGCTTTCGTGAAAGTTCCCCATATTTGTTCAAGATTCTATTGGCTTCTTGTCGCTGTCGCACTTTAGTTTATACAATGCTGAAGAGAAAATTGATATATCTGTGCTGGTCCTTTCTCGGTAATCTTGTTACTGGTGTACTCGGTTCCGGCTGTCGTTGTCTCATGTTGCCTCGAGGGATGTGGTGACTGCCTCACGAACGACGTATATGGAATTGCACCTCCGTAAACTACGTAAAGAATGTGTAATTATTGGATCGGTTTGCTGGCTATTCGAGTTAGGGTGTTAGATGTCAATGGATTTTGATGACTGGTGTGAGAATCATGGATTTGTCATATTTTGTAAATCAAATGCATGTTATCTCTGTAATAAATGTAGTAGAAAGTAGAAACTTGAAAATTTTTCCTACTCTGAATAAAAGACTATGGAAGTTGGTTTCGTGTTCTAAGTGGTCCCTAAACCGACAGGGAAGTGTCTTCTCTTGTCTGTAATATCTACAGATAACTATGTGTGAAAATCCTGACTTGGCTTGTATGACATGATCAACTCAAAATTAATTTCAGGTGAGGGACATGGATAGCAATGGCAATCAGAAAGGTGGAAGTATTATGTGGTTCTTCCGGGACAGGGGATTCAATGATAAGAGCATAAATGAGATGCTAAAGAGGTGCAGGCGTCTCGAGTCCGTGCAGAAGGAACAGGCCTCTGAGAACTGGGATTACTTGAAAAGCATTGGAATCCCAGAGAGGAAGCTCCCCCATGTTGTCTCAAAGTGCCCAAAAATCCTTTCTTTATGCCTTGATGATAAGGTTGTTCCCATGGTTCAGTGCCTTGGTACTCTTGGAAGAAAACCAGACGAAGTTGCTTCTTGCATTGCCAAGTTCCCTCACATATTGTCTCACAGTGTGGAAGAGAAGCTTTGCCCCCTTTTGGCCTTCTTTCAGGCAGTGGGAGTCCCTGAGAAGCAAATTGGAAAGATAGTCCTGCTTAACCCAAGGCTGGTAAGCTATAGTATTGAAACTAAGCTGGCAGAAATGGTCAATTTTCTTACTTCTCTTGGCCTTGATAAAGAAGGAATGATAGGTAAAGTCTTGATGAGAAACCCTTTCATCATGGGATACAGTGTCCAAAAGAGGCTCCGCCCAACTGTGGAGTTTCTGAAGTCGATTGGCCTGACAGATGCAAACATTCAAGCGGTAGTGATGAACTTCTCCGAGGTCTTGTCTAGAGACATAAATAAGATTCTGAGACCCAATGTCGAATATCTGAAAAGATGTGGGTTCAACGATACAGAGATAGTTTCTCTAGTGGCCGGTTACCCTCCAATACTGATCAAGAGCATAAGGAACTCATTGGAACCGAAGATCAGATTCTTAACGGAAGTGATGAATAGGCGGCTCGATGAAGCTGCCAATTTCCCTGATTTCTTTAGGCATGGCCTCAAAAAGAGAGTGGAGCTACGGCACAAACTTTTGAGTCAGAAAGGTATAGTCTGTAGCTTGAGTGAGATGCTAGACTGTGACCATAAGAAATTCGTAATGAAGTTCGGCTTGAGTTAAGAATCGGTTTCATTCAGTTTCACATAATTATCAGCACAATTTTGTACTTGCCGCATTACATTGTAGTTTTGCCTCACGATCTCCTTCCCCCTATGTTGTGCATTGGTGTAACTCGATGTTGTATATGCTAGGCAAGTATTGAACAGTCTCAGGCTTGACTGCAGTTCTCATCGACATTCTGTTTCTCATTCAGCAGAATCTAGTCATCGAAATGATCAATCTTTTACACATGCATAATGATGTTACCTACTGTAATTTCTTTTTGTTGCAGTTCCGAATGTTGTGTATGCAGGTTCCACATCCGAGGCCGTAAAGAGATCTGATACCTGTGTTGGAGTGGACTGCATTTTGATGATGACATAATTAGTCAATCGCAATAACTGTAGAATTGCAATGGTATCTCTGATGACTCGAGCTCGCAAGGCTTGTCCCAAGAAGCATTGGACCCGCTGAGGACATGATGTGTGTGTACTACTTGAGTGGTTCAATGAGCTGAGTACGGATTATCTTGGTGGGGTAGAAGATTAGAAATCAATGAACCGTCAATGGACATTCACATTGATCACAACTTAGGCAAAGGGGCCAAATTGAGATGAATGGAAACCTTCAGGGTCATAAACTGAAATTCTGCTTCACTCGGGCGGCTGAAGCCTGAAACAGCCCCGAGAAGTCGAAATTCCGAAGACAGGAGTCGGGATCCCCTTTCAACGCAATCCCTCTATTAGCTCCCATTGATCATATCTCCAATCTCCTGTCCAGATTTCATGGGGATTTCGAGCGTCAATCCTCCAGAAAGTTCTTTGAATTTTCTGGGTTTTAACAGAGTTTCGACGGAAATGGAGGGAATGTAAGAATTCATCCGCGGGGTCTCAAACGACGTGAAATTTGGCAATCCGGGTTTCCTCCAAGAGTTGGTATATCGGTTGGGAAGGCAGAGCTGCTGGAGTTGCTGCTGCTCTTATCTGCTCCCAACAACTCACGCGTCCTAATTAATCACTAGAAATCCTCAGTATTTGCCTTCTCTTGGTTGTTACTAATCTTGTTGACTGATCTACGAGTGCCAATCTTTCGTAGAAGAACGTATTTTGATGCCTAGAGCTGAATTTCGGTAGAATTTGTCGTCAGACGATTCAAATCGCTCACCCAAAGACACTCCAGGCATGTTCCTCACTCGTGTTGCTTCTACCGAGCTTGAGAGTTGAAACTGCATATAGAGCCTTGAGCCTTGAACATGTATGAGAAGATCAAAGAGATTCTATCATTGCTCTTGTCCAAA
Organism: Sonneratia caseolaris; assembly: GCA_900006705.1. Lineage (NCBI taxonomy): Eukaryota > Viridiplantae > Streptophyta > Magnoliopsida > Myrtales > Lythraceae > Sonneratia > Sonneratia caseolaris. The sequence goes on along the minus strand of CXYZ01012790.1, from coordinate 898,629 downwards.
AAGATGCATAGAAGTTCGATTGAGTTGGGATTGTCTTATGTAGAAAATTCGGGATAGTTATTACAGTAATCATAAAACTTCATTCTTCCAAACCATTCGTTAACTTAGAAGTATGAGATGAGGGGTTGAGGAGAGGAAAGTAATCAGAATTGGGGCTCTTGCTGTGCTTGGTAGAGGAAATTTTAAATTTTGAGTTTCTGTCAGCAAGTAACCAACTGAAGCGTAAAAATAGAAACAGCAAATCTGTGGACCGTCATATGACCAAATTGACTCCCTTGGATTGTGATTCTGTCTGGTTTATATCATTGCCTTAATAGGATGGTTATTTTCCATTCCCTGGAGTAATATTTGTGGCCTTTACATTAAGTTTTGTCGTCCTTTAGTTGGCAGTTTAAAAGCTTTTCTGCTGACAAATATAGCTTTTTTGAATGAACCATTTCCCCTTTGTCGTGTTATTTAGAAGACATTTGTTGATCTTGTGTTTCTTTTCTGTCTTGTCATCACAGTCAAGGGGTATCCCCATGGACATGTTCGGGGGTGGGCTTTTGGGCATCATATGAGACTGCAAGATGATTGATCCTCTGATGTTAGAGCTTCACTTTTGATGTGACCCGGCTTTACCTCTTCAGGCCACTGCAACGGTATCACTTTTGCTACATAAGATTTCATTTTGTTCGATGATTTAAGCTGGGGGGAGAAAAAGAAACTAGCAGTAGAGTTAAGTAGAGAATTTTCGGGGCTAAATTGCATCTTTTATAGTGTTTCTACGTCAAAGGATGCCTAACTTAGATGGAAGCTTTAGAAAAGAATTCGCAAAGCTGTTCTTCTTGTTGTACAATTGTTTACTTTTTGCTGCTTCAGTTTAAACATTTTTATGTAATCTATGTTGACCGGAAGTTCAGATCACCGAGATTAAATCTGAGCCACTGGAATATATAATTGTGCCATAGATATATTTCAGACAATCATAGAAATTTTGCACAGTAATTGGGATGGTATGAGTGAATCAGTAATATCTGTCTGAAAGTTCATCCCCTTAAAAATTGTATATAAAGAATACTAGGTTCTGCAAGTTTCTATCCTGGGCAAAAGAACTCTGTGACACATTAACAATACCATAAAAAGAATGAAGAAAAGAATTGTACAAAAGAACTCTATAGATCACAACCAATCTCTATCACTATATATTAATCACCTGAAAGCCTTCGGGCTGAAGCATCGGGGCAGTTTTATCCTTCTCATGAATGCCTGCATTGGAACAACTAACTTCATTGTCCGGGATTCTGAAATGAGATAGATAGTTGCCCTTATAAATAAATCTTCCATTCCTAAAAACTGGCCTTGTCCCTAAGGCTGCAATCGCTAAACTAGGTTGTAATTTTCACTTCCAGAAAAACAACCTTGAGCTTTTCCTTTTTCTGTGGGCTCATGGGAATTGGAAACCGCCTCCAATTGTTTCTGACGTGCCTCCTTTCGGAGGGTTGATGGCGATGTACAACAGTGAGAGTGTAATTGCAATCAGGCCAGACCAGACAAACACGATAGTTGGAGTCTTTCCTCTTCTCCCCATCAAGCCCTTGGCAAAAGGGTACAGATGTGCAAGCGCCCAGCAGCTGAAAAAGGCTCCTCCGACGAACTTGCTCCACTGAGGGACTGAGCTGTAGATCGTCCTCGCGAATGCAAAGGCAATGGCGATGATGTTGATCATAGCAATCACGATTGGAGGGATCATGAGAGAGGTCCATTTGACGAGGTACAGATCTGCGTAGATGTCATCATCGTCCTCTGCTGCTGACTTGGAGGTCAGAGTGAAGGAGATTTCAATCCCAGCGATGACCTTCAGGAGGCCCTGGACCACAGCAGCCAGGTGAGCGCTTGTTCCAGAAATGAGCCAGAACTGCTCATTCCTCCACCACTCCTCCAAGGCCACCCCGGACCATTTCACCTCAAGGATGGCGAGCGTGATGAGGCAGATGGTTATTATCAACAAATAAACAAGGAACGTGACATTTAGGGTCTGCACAATGAAGTTTCCAGAGAACAGGGACAGTGCCGGGAGAAAGCGGTAGACAATGAGGAAGATGGATGTGAATGGGTAGACCCCATCATTGGGGAAGGCCAGGCGCTGAAGGAGCTTGAGCTTTTTGGAGGCGAGCAAGGCATTGTTACGGGAGAAGAAGATCTCAACTGATCCTGTGGCCCACCTCAGCAACTGGTGTAGCCGATCTGTCAGGTTGATTGGGGCTGACCCACGGAACGCGTCGCGCTTGGTGACACAGTATACTGACCGCCACCCACGGTTGTGCATGCGGTAGCCTGTCACAACATCCTCTGTCACAGAGCCATAAATCCAGCCAACACGGTCACCCCACTCAGTTTTGTCCTCATACCTATCGAGAGTAATGGTGTCTGATGAGTTGACATTGAAGCCAGAAAATTGCTGGATATCCTCGTGGATAATTTTTTGGATCATGCCTGGATATATAATGGTATTATGCACTGAAAGGAAATGAAAGAACAGTATTATAGGGAGCCACTGAGATTTTGACAGAATTCATACCAACAGGATATGACGGACACGGCTTCTGCTACAGCAGCAGCATCGAGTGGTTCACGTGGGACCCTGAGAAGGCCTGAGGGTCTTCCAAATTTCACTGCAGGATGATCTGCAAGTGGACGGGCATGGAACTCTGCAATCGGGATGGACTCTGCCAGCATTGTGGAGTTTCCAAACCGCTTGGGCAGTAAGTGAACGTCGAGATCAGGATCGAAATCAGAAGCATTCAAGGCATGCATCTCGGAATCAGTCTTGTTGATCTCGGTTTTCTTCGTTTGTGGGGGTTCAAAGCCATATAATGCGAATCTCCTGAACATACAGCCCGTGCCCACATATACAGGACCCTGCAACACTTCCCAGTCGTGTGGTTACAAAGGATTGACCAAGTTCCTTTTTGAGAAACGAAAACTTCAAGCAAAGCCAACCTGTACACCATCCAAGACACGCATATTTCCATCAAAAAACACAGTGTTGCGGTTTGCATATCTATCAGAAGGATCGATACCCTCAAACCTCTGCGGGAATTGAATGTAACATATGTCTTCACCACCTCGGTCCATCATAAAGCACATCCCTTCACGAATGGCCTTGCAGTTGTAGATGTAGTGATCACAGTCGAGGTTAAGGATGAAAGGTCCATTGGACAGAATTGCAGATGCTCGTACAAGAGCGTTCATTGCACCAGCTTTCTTGTTGTGATCATATCCAGGCCGTTTCTCACGTGATACATACACAAACATGGGGAGCCGTATGTCCACATCTGTGAAGTCTATGATCTTATCTTCTGCAGTTCCCATTAGAGGATCATAACTTGGGGGCTTTAACATTACCTGTTAATTGTACCAGCAAAGCTTTCAAGATCCAGAAAATGCAGAAAATCGATTTGATGATAATGACTCTTACATAATAGCCCTCATCTGAGAAGTTGGACCTTCGAAACAAGAAAAAGATGGACAAAATGGACTGAAAGGATTGAATTGACGATGAAAGGTACCTGAAGAATCCCAGCATGGTCGCCTTTCGCATGCTCAGGAGCTGGGACTGCCCATGTGCCAGGCCAGTGTGTTCCGTCAGCCATCCATGTAGCTTTCTGGACTTTGATAGGTTCAAGGGGGTCAGCTCCGGTCTCCCGCAGGTGCTTCATCATCTTCATCTCCTCCCTCGCATTGAACGCATCTGACCTCCTGCGAATTGAGTCAGGAAGTGCATTGATCCTCACCTTGAACTCGTCATATTCCCTCTTCATCTTCCTCCGGTCCTTCACAAAATCCAGCCGGCTCTTGTTCTTAGTTGGGTCAGTCTTCACGCTGATGTAGGTCTCAGGGTTCCTTGGCTCAATATCATGCTTCCGGCAAAATGGGACCCACAGATCTGCGAAGCTCGCTGCCTCCGCCATGGCCTCGAATGTCAGCAGGGCCCCACCATCATCAGAGATGTAGCACGCAACCTTCTCCACAGGGTAGTCCACAGCTAGGATGGACAGGATGGTGTTGGCCGTGACAAGTGGTGGCTCCTTCTCGGGGTCAGCAGTAGAGACAAAGAGATCGACCCCAGGAAGGTCAGAGCAGCCCGTGGGGTTAGAGGGTGAGGGCATGTCAAACTTGTCATGGAGTGCCTGAAGTTCAGTTGATCGGTTCACAGGGCAGATCTTTGGGACTTGATCAAGGATCCATGAGAAAGCGAACCCCACCTCACATACCACTGACATCCCCCACAGCCACACTGCATCCTCGTTTGGGTGCACAATTCTCCAGTGCAGAAAGAATACCAGCACCACCAGACGAACGAGCATCAACAACCTGGTAATTCTAAAATTGCATCATCAACAATAAGCTCAGTTCAGTTTCAGATGAATGAGAAAGGAACTGGACTGGTGCCACTACGGGGTTTGTTGATTCATGGAAGGCCATGGGTACTTATGCTTGCTTCAGAGAGCATTATTATCCGTTGTTGACTAATTTAGTCTTGCCGGATATCCTAACGTGGAATTACAGAAATAGAGTTCGGTGAAAACAGTTCCCTGTTCAGATGCCAGTAGTTTGTTGCTAATTATATTGCAGTGACGACAAAATCGAAGATATAAATCTGATGTTCCAAATACCTGAATCGATCTATATCTTCTTGTTTATCTGTTCCAATAGAAGGAAACTACTGATGATTAACAGCTTTTCGTGACTTCTTGTGAAAATACTTGCTGCATTTATGAAATCTGACAACAACCTTTTCACAATGTTTTCTAGGAAACTTGCAGGGATAGCTCTGGCTATACCTGTACGGACTTATAACACCAGCGGGGATTGGGAGCCTCCGGCTGAGGGGTTTCCACGGCTTATCAGCGGCATCCATCATTCCTCCAGGGATGCCATCATCCCCATCATCACCATACATGTCGTCCTGGGGCCAAAAGGCGCTCCCATAACCATAGGTGCCTTTGGTCTCAAACAACCATCGGTTGTGGTCAAACTCCCCGTTCTGGTTCCGCTTCATCATTGTCATATTGTTGTTTTTCCTGCCCTCCCCGGGGGGAAGCTGCAGCGTCCCATTCGACTACTCCACATCATCATCGAAGTCTGCCAATTTGTAAGGCTCCTTGCAGCCTGGGCACAGTCCGTTCTCCTTCTGTGCGTCAAGGTAACAATCCCTACAGATTTTGAACCTGCAAGAGAGAGGGAGAGCTATAATTCTATGATTTAATGGCCGGAAACTTTAGTTTACAAATCCAGTTGCCTCTGCCTACACGTACCGACAATCACAGGGAGTCACATCCTGGCCCCTCTCTCATCTGTCATAATCTTACCATCGCAGGCAGGCATGGCACAGGTGGAGCCCTTTGCACCGGCCATCTGGGGATGGCGGACCTCCGAGTCGATGACCTTGTCCATGAGATGGGCCCGGGTCGCGCTGTTGAACCCTCCGGTGAAGAGCGAATTGGACACATACTGCTCCTCGGCCTTGACAGCGACAGATGACGAGTCCATGGGCTGGTTGTCAGGGGTGGGTGGGATGTGTACCGTGTAGTTCATGTAATCGCCAGTTCCCGGAATCTCGCCTGACAAATCAAGGTCCTCAGGGGACAGGCTCACGTATCGCCCGCTCGACGTCCTCCTTGCAAACTTCACCGTCTGTCCACCTCGGGATCCACCACTGCTGCTCCGGTGGTGGCTGGAGTTGCCCGATCCACCGGGACTCCTCATCTTCTTGGAGGGTTGGCTAGACAGAGAGGCCATCTATCTACCTGATTCCCAAGTCTAATGCAATATTTGCACCTTACTGAAACAATGGCTTTACCATGTAGAGATTTATCTGTATCCCTCGTTGCATTGGGATGGCCATACTCTAATCTTGATCTCTGATACATCGAGACTTCATCGGGTCATGCATGAATGGGAACCCGATGTGGTCTGTTGCAGGAAGGTTAAATGGATGCATTTGGATTGGAGTAGCAGTGGAAGAGGGGGAATCATTGAAGGGAGAACAGGGAGTTGTGTAAGGGAAATGGGAAGCACGTAAAAAGGAGGGAAGTTTTAAGAGACCAAGTCAGATGTTGGCTTATTTTAGGATCTCTGTCCCTTTTTTTTTTTTTGTGTTTTCTCAGTATATTTTTGGATATTTGACGATTTGCCCATGAATTTTCCCAACACAATAAAAGGCATAACCAGTATAAATCGATTAAGATAATTCGACATATTTTTTTATATAAGAAAAATCTTGGGTTCGGGTTCAGCAAATGGAGAACATTCATGATTGAATGAATTTGACATCTCAATGTATCGATTAGACTCGAACTTGAATAAGTTGAATAAGTTGAGGTAGCACCCGGATACCTTACAAAAATGATAGTAAATTGCAGGAAGAAGATCTTCCCACGTTGTTTGTTGTCTGTCTGTGTTCCAATGTGTTCACGTCAAGCACTTGGGAGCGTAACTGAACAAGGAGAATGCCGACTCAAGCCAAGGCACAGGTTGAGATCCATGATTTCATGGGCTCTGACTGTTAGAAGGTCGGTCAAGAGAGAGAGGTGCAAAAATCGACTGTACCCATGTCCCTGCAACGGTGCAGCCATGCCTCAGATGTTCCGTCACATATGGTACTCACTTGTATGAACATTAGGTCCACTCGCAATCACCATAGAGCGATTTCGATTGTTATATCATGCTAGGAAATTGGAAGAAATGCCTCTACTCAACATTACCGTTATCGTCTCTGTGATTGTCACGATCGCATGCAACATTTACATACTCGATGAATTAATTGGGAGCTTCAAATTTCAACCGTAAGTTAATTAAGATGGCTGAATATCTTTCCCTTAGGATAAATCTCGATTCGAATACTGTGAATGAAAAGAATTTATGTCATGCGAGCTATATTGTTAAATGGGAATGGGACGCCTCGGTTAGAACTGAAATGGATTTCTGAATACCAGTTTGTTTATAAGAGAGAATCGAATTCCAGAAAAAAAAAAATACTCTTGAGCTGCTAGTTCTAACGATTAACGGCAAAAACACAACAAACGGAACTTATTGCACCCAATTTGAAGCTCACGCGAGTATCGTACAGTTAAATCGCTCTGCCAGAAGTCAACTGACCTGAATACTGCTACAGGATAGCCGATTAAGACTATTTGACATCAGCTCGACAAGGTGGCAGCAGGCTCCAACCGAGTCTGGCCCCGGCTTAAAGAGTTCCAGTCGAGTTGCCTCAACATGTTGAATCGTTCATCCAAAGGAATAAACCCGGCCTCAGCAGGAACCACATCAGATTTTCCAGCTTTGTGGAGCAGAAGAATGCTAGCCCCCATGTCAGGCCCGTGCAGCTTTCCCGTTAATAAGACCCGCAGAGGCATGAAAAGTGATCTTCCCTGCACAGCAAAGCGTATCGAGCTTTTAGCAGTTTCCACGAAAAACATGTCCCCTTGGGAGCTGATGAATTTGCTGCTATTGGTTCACATGGATGCAAAACCATCAAACTCCTACAGAGAGACTCCAAATATAGATAGGTTTACGCTCACCTTGCGTTTAAGTGATTTGCCAAAGCTCTTGACCCACTTCTGCCACCCAGAGTGGCCTTCTTCTAGAGCCCCAAGTAGCTCACCACTGTCGTGAGCAGCTAATAGGCCAGTGGAAACCTCAGAGAGCTTGTCCTCTAACACACTAGTACATTCAGAGCTGAAGGAAATGGACAAGGCGAAAAGATAATTGGCATCGCTGATAATGAAGACTAGAGTTACAGCTATAAGATCTGAAGTATGGCACATTATGCTATTCTTATATTACAACAGTCACCACTCCTAGTCCTGGATGATTTCAGCAAATTTCAAAATTGAGAACATAAACTTAAGAATGGCAAAGATTTGAAGGGATAGATGGACCTCAGGATTTTAAGGGAAAAAAATACATCCATGACCTCGGATTACCTTGTCAGTGTGGCAAGCAGTGGATAGGACAATAAGTTAGTGAGAGCTTTATCTGAATCTGTTATCAGGTCAATTCCATCCTTAAGAAGATGAACTGCCTCCTGAGAATTGAAAATAGAATAACAAGTATGATCATAGCACACTGTTAATATTTAACAGACAAGAGTGAAGGCTTTTGAGTAAATCTAGTGATTCTTAAAAGGATAGTGAATGATTGTGCTCTCCCTGTTTAAACCACAAAATTGAAGTGGCATCGATAATACCCAAGATACCAGAGTATGAGACTTACATCCACAAATGGCCCCTCAGATTCTTTCAGGATACCCATGGTCTTCCAGCGATCACCAATACTTCTTGTCAACTCTTCTGATGGAACTGCTCGCAAATGCTGACCATTCATCCACCTTCCATTTGACATTAAAGTGCAATTAAACATTTAGATTCCTACTTTAGTAAAGCTTTATAGCTTCCGTTTTATGTTATAAAATAAAATCATTCATCCATCTCAACAGACAAAAAGTGGGTGAGCTCATGAGTCTCCACAAGTCGAAGTATATGATAAAGACATTAAACAGTTTTCTAGACATATTTGATGAACTCACAAATAAGAGATCATTTTATCTGATCAGAAATGAGTAACATGTACATCCTTTTGTCAAGAACTGCAGACAATACATTTGACACACGCACAGGGCTTCAGCTACTCTTACCTCAATTTGGTGGAATCAAATATGGCACCACTTTTGTTTACCCGGCTAATTGTGAATTTTTCAACTGCATATGCATGCACAACTAATTTTAAGCCTCTCCTATCGGTATTTAACATGTAAAAATGATGAATGTCCAAATAAATCACTGACCAAGTTGATCAAGAGTGAAAAATTCATTCTCAGTGCCATCTCCCCATCCCAAGAGAGCCAGGTAGTTCACCATTGCCTGAGGCAGATACCCCATCTCCCTAAACTGACATTTAAAGAGAAGTTTGAAAAGGTTTTTGGCCTTCATTCTAGGAGACACTCAGGCAGTGAACCCAGAATACAGTATGAAATCAACGAGCAATGGCTAACAAGTTTAGAATCTTTTCATTATAGATTGGTCGATACCTGACCCACAGAAGTTGCACCATGCCTTTTTGACAGTTTACTTCTATCAGGAGCAAGAATCAGAGAAACATGCGCGAAGTAAGGCATTGGGAAGCCAAGAGCCTGTGGTAGATAAAATAACGCATCAATACTTGAGTACTAAAATGACATGTTATTGGAAGCAAATCAAGTCCATAGAAAATTACTAGCAATCCTTGAACAAGTTCTTACCTTGTATATTAGAGCTTGCCTCAATGTGTTCGGCAAATGCTCTTCTGCTCTGCATAGAAGTAAAAAAATGGAAAAAAAATAAAAGATAAACCAGAACTGAGTTAAACTGTTAAGAATCAGCAAAGACAATGGGGGGATGAGGGGAGAGGTGTTTGTTGTGGTGGTGGTTGGGGGGTGATTGATTCTCTTAGAACATATACATAGAATAAGTCCAGCACCTTATAACATGTGAAATGGCCATAGTGGCATCATCAACAGTGACACAGAAGTTGTACACTGGTTGTCCATTACTCCTCATGACAACAAAATCTCCAAGAGTATCCAGATTCCAACTAACCTTCATGACACTATCAAATAAAGTTAACAACCATACAATAATAAAAGTTGTGATAGATGTGAGATGCAGTCCTTCTCATATTAAACATAAAACAAAATTCAGTAATGATTTGCTTCAACACCTCCATAGTTATCAATTCTTACTACACCATAGATAGAAATTTAGATGCAACCAAGTTCAAAGTTGCTCGGGAATTCATAGGCTTACTTCTCCTCGAATAAGATCATTAATTTTTAAACTGCCTTCCTCGGGTACACGAAACCGATATGTAAATGGTGTACCCTTTGACAACTCTTCCTCTACTTCATCATCAGTTGCAGTAGCCCACTTCCCAGTATAAACAGGGGGCAGTTGTTGTAGCTTTGCAATTTCCTTCATTTTCTCAAGTTCCTGTTAAGTATCATGACACATATTATTAGTAATAAGTACCTCTGGTATGTACTCAACACAAATGGGATTATGCATTTTTTTGGGAAAATTTAAGACAAGGATCAAAAGTTACTTGAAGACAAATGATTGAAAATAAATCCTTGACGGAGTGGTCAAAAGCAAATGTATTTCAACGAATACAGTTGTGCAAACCTCATTTGTACAAAAGCAGCGATAGACATGTCCAGATCCTAATAGTTTCTGGGCATATTCCTTATACAGGGAATTCCTTTCAGATTGCCTATATGGACCGTAGTCCCCACCAACACCAGGACCTATAACATTAATTAAGGAATCATCAACTTTGTATAAACTCAGATAGCTCAGCAGAGTACTTAAATATGATGGAATCAAAATTGAAAAAGAAACAGAGACTGGAAAGTGGAAATTAGATGCTTCTTAAAAGTATGAATCATGAAGTACATCAAAAGGATGAAGCTTCAGTAATATTTGTTCTCCAATATTATCAATTTAATTCACCATCATATGAAAATTATTATTGAGAAAAACACCCTCATTTACTAAGGCTTTGCCCAATTGTTTGGCTCTAAATGTTGTCTAAACCTCCACACTGCCTTCAATTTCGAACTTACTACAATCAATTTTTGAAGATATTATCCATTATGTGACATCAAATAATACCGCTGTCCCACATTTACTGAAGCAGCAATTTAAACGTAACACTGTATCGATTAACAGAATAAATGATTGAACCTGCCGGTTAGTTGAGTAGTTACAGAAAATTTTCAGTTGAAGACTACTGCAAGCCAATGGAAAACTCTAATAATGAAACAATTGGGAGTAAGCACCACCTTCGTCCCAATCAAGACCAAGCCATGACAGGTCACGCAGCATAGCTTCCTCAGACTCCTTAGTTGACCTCTCTAAGTCTGTATCCTCAATCCTAAGCACAAATTTCCCTCCTTTTGACCTGAACCGGCAATTCCAACCCCATGAACACAAAAATCTTATTAATTCAGTACTGGCAGAGAGAAGACTAATACTATAGAAAAAAGTAAGCTCAGCGGAAAAGTTTTAGCTTCTTCTTCATTTTTTGCCCTCTCTCTAGTCAAGCTGTCAAATTTATCGCAACTAAAAGCATATTCATGGATTTATCTGATGGATAAATATAGAAACGCCAAATTTTATTCAAATTCGACAATCAACTCCCGTTTCCAATAAAGAACCTCACACACCTTGCGAACAAGTAGTTGAACAGAGCGGTCCTGGCACCTCCGACGTGGAGATTCCCGGTCGGCGAGGGGGCAAAACGGACCCGGACCGGACCTTCCGGAGCCGCAGAAGCGGAGACAGGGAGCCGCCTGCAGGGGCGAGAGACGAAGTTCGCCCTAATCATCCGAGGAGACGACTCGAGCAAGGTCAGCGGGTGGGCGAGCGTGAAGTCACCGAAGGGCCTAAGCTTAATCCAGTTCGGGGAACCGACAATAGCCGCCATTGCCGCAACCGCCGCACTGATTCCGCCGAGCTCTGGAGGCGTGGAGGAGAGGGTAGAGAATCCGGGATATAGGAGAGAAGAAGATAAAAGCCAAAGGGGCTGACTTTACTGTAAAATAGTGCAGAGTTGCCTTTTCTGTGGATTCACAATTGTGCCCCTAATTGTTTTGTTCCATCTCGATTTAGTCCCATTCCGGCATATGCGTTTCTTCTCTCGAGGCAGTTAGCTTAGAGGAAGATCTGCAGACGGTTCCGTGGATTGGAGCCGGAGGAAATGAACAGCGCGTCGGAGCTGGTTACATTCCCGCTTCTGGTGACGCCGAACGCGTCCAACTCCAGAAATACCACCCTCACTGTCACTGAGGTTGCCTGGATCGAGCTCTTCCTCGACTCCATTCCTTCTTTCAATCAAGCTTCCCGACGGACCTCTTCTATTACGTCGTTTGGAGACTCCAGTGGCTTCCGATCATCAGACTTCGTGTATTGCTAGCTGTGCAGTGGCATGAATCTCCTCAGTTGGGGTCCAAATGTGCTTTGTTTCTCTTGGTTCGATTGTCTATTATTCCTAGGTAGTAGTCTCTGGTATCCTATGAGCTGTGATGATGCTACTTCAACTACGCCTGCTGCTTGCTTGCTTTCCCGCGTCCTGTTCTTCTCTGTGATGGGGTTCTCTCGTCAACCCATTTTTTCCCTCTCATGAATCTTTTCGTATCATCTGACAGCAGGCAAGCAGGGAATGACACCATGGTTGCTGATGCCCCTAGTAGTAGAGCTGGAAATTTTGCTCAGAGCCAGAGGTACATACACATTGGCTCCTGATCAGTCCATTTGATGGCTTCCATCTGCTCTGAATATCAAAATCCATAAGGTACTCTGAGATCCTTGAGGAAAGAAAGATCCTGAGATACCATGTGTTGAAGTTGTCCCTGTGTGCTCATGATCTCTCCATAGATAATAAATTCTTTATTGCTCACCATCATACTACAAGACACCTTATTGACTGCTTACCGTTTGGTTTTTGTCTTTTTCAATGGCCGCCGACAGGGTGCATATGTAACGGTCGCTTCCCTTTTCGATCCATTGGAATCCGACAATAGATTCCTAAATCTTGGATCCAAAATCTACCAATTTATCTTGATTGTCAATATTACTCAGAAATAAGAATTCATTCTACCAAAAGTACTATGACCCATATCCATTTATATGCAAATTTCTTTTAGAGATGATTAATCCAATTCACATTAGATCTGAATTAGCAACATTTTGTGGGCATAGTGATGTATTAGCAACAGGGCAAAAATCTGTCCCCATGTATGTATTGAAAGAGTCGACTGCGACCCACCATCTTCTCCTTTCCACGTCCTCTACCCTCCTCTCACTCACCGACACGTTCCTGCTTCTTCTTCTTCTTCTTCCTCCTTCGATTACTGTTTGTGGCCACAATGAGCTCCATCATAGAGAGCATCCAGAAGATGAGAGCTGCCACCGCCACCCGATCCCTTCCCCTGTCCCACTCGGATCCCGACCCCTCCGCCTCCGATGGTGGCCTCCGTCGTCGCCTCTCCTCCATCTCCCTCAAGCTCCAGGCCACGCCCTCCCTCTCCACCTCTGCCTCTGGCACCGCCTCCTGGGCCGCCGCCTCGATCCGCCGCTCCAAGTCCCTCTCCTCCATGGGTGAGGCAGCCGGCACCTCCATCCGCCGCTGGTGGGACTGGGGATGGACCTGGATCCTCTCCAAGAAGCCTGTATTCGCTCGAGATCTAGAGATGAACGAGGTACGCATACACGCGCGCGCGCGCGCGCACACACACACACACATATATATATAGACTCGCGCATTCTTTCTTAGATCTGGACCCATGTAGTCCGAACTGATTTTAGATTCCTCCAAATCCAGAAGCCGCGAGCAGCATACTCCAAGAGCCAACTTGAGATTGAATCAATGTTGATCATGTTTTTGTATGAATGCTGTGTGTTGCAGGAAGAGGCGAGAGCTATCGGCTCCGACAGCAGAGGGAGCTGGAAGCATGTTCTCTTCAAGGTCCGGTCTGAGATCAGGAAGCTGGTGGGGTCCGACGCCCACATGGGCCTCCCTCAGACGATCAGGCAGTAATTGGTGCCTTGTTTGGAAGAAGATCAAGAAATCAAACTGCCTCGGTGTGATATTATTCAAATTCAGCACACTCCACGATCCTTCTCGTGCTTGTTCTTGGCTTCGAAGACATCAAATAAGGATTCTGCCGGACAGGCGGGGATGCAGCGATAAAAAGTATATCTAGCTCTATCTATGAGAGATGAAGGTTTTCAAGATTTGATTCATTCTTCTTCCTTTCGTCAGTTTTTTTCTTTCTGGGTCGGGTCTGTGATCCAAAAATGGTTTCATTGTCGGTGTTTGTAGAGGAAGCATTTGGGGTGTGTGAATTAGGTCTCATTATGGTATTGTTTAGACTTGATTTGATACAATTTGGAGAGTACATAGATAGAAAGAAAGACAGTTTGCTGGAAGTAACCTTTTGCTTACTGCAACTGTACCTCTGAAGATGTAAAAATATGGCCTTGAAACGTTGTTACTATCGATGCAGCTTCAATCCTTCCTGTTCTTGCTATGGGTTGGGAAGTCTGGATTGTTGGATTATTGGAGCAGTGTGAACAGAGAAATTTATAATAGGAAAGGACTTTACTGCAGATCCAACTCCAACCCTCCGTCGGTCATGCTCTCAATGCTGCGTATTTTTCTTGGTTCGATCCGACAGCAATTCTACCTTTGAGAGCGTCAGTGCTTTGCCTGTTCATCGGCTGGGCTCCGGTGAGCCTACCGGACCATCGGCAAAGCCCGAATCAGCCCTAGCTTGAGGGCCCAGTCGCTGCAAAGAAATCATATATGACACTCACCACACTGTCTACTCTTTGTTCCGGCGTTGAAACATCCCGCGCCATCAGTAATCAGACTGCTCCAAAATCACACAATATTAAAGCAAAGCTTCTCGTCAGATTTCCATTAGAGGAAGTGAGAAGTCAATGCCTTAACGAGACACATGCAACCCACGTGCGTGTCGCCGCCGCACACTCCCCTCCACAGCCCCCACCCCCCTCCCACAATTTCCTCATCATCTTCTTTGGTGTACAGAACATACCCCTGCGAAAAGGAAGAAAAGAAGTTGGAAGCCTTAGGCCTGCAAAAAAAACTCCATGCCCTCAATGTGTTTTCTTGAAGGAAAAAATAAAACTTTAGCCCCCTGTAATTTGTCAAGAGCATTCCCTGGAGCTAGCAATTCACTGTACAGCACAGTTACCGGACTGTACGACTAGTTATAGGTAAAATATTCTTCCAACTTCACACTTCCGACAATCCTTCAAACTTTTTCAAAAAGAAAAGCACCCATCAATGCGTAATTACGGGATCTCAGGGATGGCATCTGAAGCAGGTCTTTGGTGTGAAAGGACAGACCCTGAAACCGGTTGGGGATGCTGTAGTTGATAGTACAGTAGCAAGGAGAGGGCAAGCACAGGTCTCTTTGCTCCTCTGCATCAAGTGCAGAGCACGCATACCTAAAGGCTTCCGAGTTCCTTCCTCGTCCCGTTCAGCACCACCATCTCCATCTTCCCTTGCTTAAGAATCAGTGGCACCATCTCCCACGCATTAACCTCCAAATCAAGAAACGGATATAATGCTAGGTCAGGAACCCGAGAAAAAACTAAGAAGATCGACGACTATTAGCGTGAAATGTGGGGAAAAGACGAAGAGGAAAATGGGGTTCATACTCTGTACATTGAAGAAGACCAAGTAGAAAAATGGGACGGAAATGAAATGGTGCTTCATACGCACATGACGTGCACGTGACCATTTCCATATCATCAGTCAATTGATTTGCTGGAGAGGATTTGTCCACGATGGAAAAAAAGTGACACATGTCACGCCACATAAGCATCTCCTAACAGGGCTGCCGCTGCCCCTTTTTGCTCTTTTTGAGTCGTGCCGTCGTCTCCATCATCTCATTTCCCTTCCTCTCTTTCTCCCGGCGGAGGATAAGGAGAATAAAGCAGCGAAGGAAAACCCAGGACAGAAATGGCATTAGCATCACCTTCTGCAACCGCCGGCAGGACCAGCATCATACCACCGACGTCTCATTCGAGACCCTTCGGTGCCCTCTTCTCACCGAAGCCCCGGAAGCTTCGAAGCTTCCATGTCTCTTCTCAGTTCGGCTTTAATGGCATCTCTATCCCCCTTGCACACACCCATCTATCCTTCTTGTGCCCCTCGTCGATAGCTAGTTCACCTGTCACGGATGTTGAGCCTCCTGGGAGCTCTATTGCCTGTAAGTTTATCTAACGGACATCCAGCGAGGAAAGTGTCGTTTTTTTTTTTCTTTCTTTGCTTCTCTTATCTGAAATTTGGCCTCTGGGACATAGTTGCAGTGCTACTGTATTTTCCGTTGCTTTATGGACGAGTTACGAGACAATCCTACGGTACAGCATGATTCTTATGGAAGAGCCATCTTCTATCTGATCAATATATTGGGGATGTAATGATTGCTTAGTGAAAATTAGTTTAACTAATTCCCATTATAGTGAGAGCCAGGGGATTTCTATGGTTTAGTCTGTGTTGCGCATAATATGATTTAAAAAACACGACAAAGGATAATTTACGTCTTGAATCTTGATAGTTTAAAATTATAGTTACGTTTTATGATTAATATTCTGGATTAATTTTTTCAAGTGGCATCATGTAGATGGCCTGTGGAAAGAAAATTAATTTTCTTGAAGCAACTTTTGGGATTTGTTAACTTTTACTCCTAGAATAGCCTACTAGGTTGAGCATCATTCTGTTGTTTTGGTTATGTCATTGTAAATGAGCTACATTTCGTCAGATTATGCGATCAAAATTTAATTTTTCCTACCTAGCACATAATCAATACTGATTCGGTTGAGGATAAACTGAAAATGCACATGAAATAAGAAAACTGGATAAACAAGTGGAAACGTTACTGTTGAATCTTAACCTGATTTAAGTGTTATCCGAATTACATGTAAATCTGAAGCATGGCAGAAATTTGCTGAGAATGTGTCTGGTGAATGGGATGGATTTGGGGCCGATTTCACATGTGAAGGGAAGCCAATCGAACTTCCTGAGTCAGTAGTTCCCGAAGCTTATAGGGAGTGGGAGGTAAAGGTGTTTGATTGGCAGACTCAATGTCCCACTCTTGCAAATCCCAAGGAACAAGTCCTTCAGTACAGGACAATCAAACTGCTTCCTACGGTTGGATGTGAAGCTGATGCTGCAACAAGCTACAGCATTGATGAGAGAAGCTTCGGAGACATGAGCAGCAAAGTCAAGGTGTTGGCATATGCGTCCAGTGGGTGTTATGTGGCTGTTTGGCCCTTAGAAGACAAGGAAGTAGAAAAACTGATTGAGCTAGAGTATTGCTTGATCAATCCACAAGATCGTGAATCCCGGGTTAGAATATCTCAGGTCATAGGTATTAAGAAGGAAGATGCAAAGATGAGCTTAAAAGTTATTAAGGTGTTTTGTGAGCAGTGGTATGGACCGTTTCGAAATGGTGATCAGTTGGGTGGCTGTGCAATTCGAGATTCAGCTTTCGCATCTACACCTTCAATGAAAGCTTCTGAAGTTATTGGAACTTGGGAGGGGCCCATATCTATTGCCACTTTCCATGGATCCCAGAATGTGAGCCTCTGTTTCTCTGTCCCTACCCTCTCACTCTCCTTTGTTTGCTGATTTTGGTCTCAGGATTACTCTGGATTTATGTGTACATCATAGATTCAATTGTACCTGGTCTCGAGTATTGCTTTCTCGTTCTCCTTTACTTGCCTTACTTGTCTTTGCAGTTATTTGGCAATGAGATTTGGCCTTTTTTGATTTCCTTCTTATACAACTTTCTGGGGAGGCAATTTTTCATGTTGTAAAGGCTCTTGAAAGTTTTAAGGTCATAAATTTTCTATGGGGAATCCATTTTTTCCTATACTCAGATATTTTGAATTTCACTATTAACTAAGTGTTACTCTTTCGGCACCATCTGTGAAAGGTTTCAAGCTTATACTACTTCCAGTAGCTCATCTATTATCATATTTTTAGAAAACTATTTTTTATTACCCAGAAATTTCTGCACTTTCTTGCGTTTGCCAGGCAAAATAACAGCAGTGTCGCTATTATAAATTCATGTAGTAACTATGTAATGTCTGGTAATGTATCTTGAAGGGTATTTCAGTGAGAGATTGTCTTTTCATCAAATACCATAAATGAAATTATTCTTTGTAGAACAATCTGAAGTGAGTTGTATTGCATTTGTTGACTATTTGGTTGCCTTAGTTCTTTGCCCCTGTGAACACTCTGGAGTCCATGCACTATTCACCTCAGCATGTCACTTCTGTTTTTAGTTGTTCCATGCCATAATTTGTCTACAGCTATGTTCATAATCAGTGACAACCAAGCATTCTTTAATGATTCAATGCCTGATTTTTTTCATCAAGATTTTTTAATTTTGTCAGGAATTTCAGAATTCTCTTCAAAGTCTTGTAGAAGCCGGCACAAGGAGGTCTAAGAGAGATGAAAGTATGAACCCCGCGTTGCTCCCCAAACAGCTATGGTGTTCAATGCAAGGACGAGAAAATGCTGAAACTCTCAGTGAGGTAGGATGGGTTTTCTCTCATGGGCAGTCCATCACGTCGAGCTGCATCTTTTCAAGTGATGGGAAGTTGAAGGTAACTTTCGTATCCTCACCATACCAGAATGTCTGCTAATTAACAGGCTATAACTATGTTTCATCTTAATAAGCAACACAAGGCCAAATATTCGATGTGTGATATGTATAACGAGATCGTTAAATGAGAGTTAGGTAGAGAATGACGCATCCTTTTTAGTTTATTTTTAAGGTTTTTAAAATTCTAAACTCGTACATGCATCAGTTTCTGGTTGAATTTTATACAACTAGTTCATCGTGTCATACAAGTTGAATATTTACTCTCTGAATTCATCCATCTAATGTTATTCTTTCTGAGTCTATCGTTTACCCCTTCTTTTTGCTAAGTTTAATTGTTAAACCTGTGATCTTGTGGGATGTCTACATGTGTTTTTAGTGATTGTAAAAGCTCACGTTGACTTTTGTTTTTAGTCCACCAATCTGCATTTCTAGTCCATGTTTCTCCAGTTGAAGTGATAACCCTGAGTTTATTAATTAACTACCTTCACAATCAATGAGAAGAGGGTACCATCGGTTTAACTACATGCATTAGCATAGTGACATTAGAAGGTTTGACAAGGGAAGGAATGCCGGATCATGCGTTTGCTATATCCACACTTTAGCTGAAAGACCTCTTGCTACTGCTTTGGTAACTGATCAATCTATGCCCAAGCTAACTCTGAAGCACTTTTCATCCTGCAGGAAGTTGCAGTTTCACGTGAAACTTTGGAGGGGAACGATGTATGATTAGAAGCCAATCTTACCAGTTTCAGGGTAACGAAAGTTATAACCTTTAAATGATCGGATTATACGTAAATGGAATACTAAACTGTATACATAAGAACTGGGGCCGGTTAGGAGTTTTTCATACTTGGTCTGTGTTATATTTTCCCATATTTCCACTTTCTGTTCGAACTAAGCATATGTGAGGAAATCATAAGCAAAAGTATTGGCATTTTCTTGGAGGATCAGCTATTGCATTCGAACCTGCAACTTGCTTAGTTTTGTCAGTATTTATAATATGCCATTTTCACTGAATGGAGTCAGTTCATCAGATCTGAGTCGGAAGCAGGCATCTTGAACAAACTACTCTCTGGGAAGCATCTTAAGAGATGATGGAAAATGGAGTGTTTACATCCAAGCATCAGAGATGGAAAACAGACAGCCTCACAAAAGAGAGAGAAGCGAAATTCAAAGGATCCCAAAAATAAGAAGTACACAGAGCACGTCATATTATCTTCTACTGATGCATCAGCGCAAAAGAATTAGTGGGAACTGCTAGAAAGCTCGAGAAAATCTTCATACCAATGATTCCTCCGTTTTCTGGCTCAGCTGGGCAACCTGCTTATACCAATAAAACATCATAAACTTGGTGGCATGAGTATAATTAAGTTAACAGGATGATATCCAATCCCTAGGAGGCCCTATCTCTCCTTCATAATGTTTTTCCTCTTCAAGTTCAAGAAGAGAGGACAGGAAGCATAATATGAAAATGCTTAAGCTAATTATGCAGACAGATAAAAAGATAGGTGACTTACGTACGATCGTTTTACTAATCAGGGAAGCTACAGAGCACCAGAAACATCCCTCATGCTGATGTTGAGACTGTTCCTCATGGTTCGTCTACCGACGCCCATGTTCCCCTTTTGCATCATTGCTACAAATTCACCATAGTCAATCCTTCCATCCTACAAAACCCGTAAGAATAAATAAACCATTAGATCCCCTTCAGAGGCTTTGCAACACACCACTTAGCTGAACAAGCAGAAAAGATAAGGGCCAAGAAATCCTTTAGCACATTTCTGAGTAGACTTACATTGTCCTGATCGACTTCTTTGATTACGTCTTCTAGGAAAGCATCGGTCATATTGTGTTCAGCACAAGCTTGTTGAAGCTCATCAACTGTGATGTAACCACTTCCATCCTTGTCAAAGTAGCGGAATGCTGCAACAAGATGTTCCTCTCGTTCAAGCTTGTTAAGGTGCATGGTTGCAGCAATAAATTCCCCATAGTCTATGGTCCCACTGTTGTCGACATCCGCCTGAGAAGGAAAGAAATTCAATATATATCATCTAAAAGAGAACTGTCTATTAATACATAAAAGAGCTAATCAGATGGCCTATATTGACAAAATTTTCATCCTTGGCCAGATATATCAGATGCAGTCTTTGGTGTAATAACTCATAGATGTTGATTTATATTCTTTAACTCCTGCTAGTTCCCAACTTGTTGAAATAAAAGATGGACAAAACAGTGGACCAAACAGACAGAAATATGGTTCATGAAAGAGAGGCTTTATATTCAAATGATACAATGATAATGCCAATAGAATATAATCAATAAAGCGAACTAACAAGATCAAAAAGTGACTTGACATACACAATGAGCCTAAACATAATGCAGCTTTCTTGAAATGGCACTTACAGCATCCATGAGATCACGAATTTCCGTATCTTTCATCGTGTAGCCATATCTTCGTAGACCAGCTTTGAGCTCATCAAAAGTTATTGCACCACTGTTATCAGTATCCATTGCCTTGAACATCTCTTTTAGACCAGCAATCTCCTCCTCAGAGAGGCTCTCAGCTATAACCTGAAAATAGAAAATTAACACCACAAGCAATTAGCATTAAGTGAA
Source organism: Sonneratia caseolaris (assembly GCA_900006705.1). Lineage (NCBI taxonomy): Eukaryota > Viridiplantae > Streptophyta > Magnoliopsida > Myrtales > Lythraceae > Sonneratia > Sonneratia caseolaris. The sequence goes on along the minus strand of CXYZ01012790.1, from coordinate 877,790 downwards.
ATCACTATTGTCAGGGCTTAACAAGAAAGAAACTGCTATTTATTCAGATTGGATAAATTTCCAACTCATGAAGTAATGACAAGCTTTGAGCAAAAATTAACACAAAGTAGAACCCACAACCAGAAGTCCAGATTCAAACAGACTGAAAAAGGAAAAGGAAAAAAAAATAGCACTCTGCTTCTTCAGCTGTCCAGCGGATTGCAAGCAGTATCACACCCCAGAAGAATGTAGAAAAACAGAGGATTAACTTACAGTAAATAAAGTTTGTGGCAAAAAAAAGTTATAGTTGATAAAGTACATACTCTTAATGCCATTTTCTTCAACCTATTCATTGCAGAAAACTGTTTCAGCCGAGACATCACTGCTGGATCCAATGCTCTGTCAGGTGCGACTCCATTGTCACAAATCCAGGGATGACCTAGTGAAAATAAATTGACCGAGCTCTTTCTCAAACAGATGTAATAACTCTAGACACTTTATCTGAAAGAGCTATTGAAGCTCCTAAACGGGGAAAAGAAAGATAAAAAGTCATCGACACTGTAGGTCATTAATGAATGCAACCAATACAGAATGTTTCATAATTTAAATTAAGTTTGCAGTCTAGGATATGTAGTTACTCGATTCCAATCTGTCCTTCATGATGACTTTACACAAAGAATGTGATGTACTAATATCTGCTTCCACATGTCAATTAAATTTATGCCACCCAGACATGTAAATTCACTGATATAATTTTCATTAAACAAGGGGAATCAACGTACATAATACTTGATGAGCAGACAATCGATCCACAGGGTTTGAGCAAAGCATCTTTCTGATTAGATCTTTTGCACTGTCAGATATAACAGGCCATGGTTGGGATTCAAAGTCGATATAGCCCTTCAACACAGCATCAAAAATTCCCTGTTGTGTCTCTGAACTCCAGAAGGAACAAAAGTTTAGTAGGTATTACATGACACTGAAAACTTTGTATCTGCGAGTAAATTGCATTCATTAAGTACCTGCCCAAAATGGTGGAATACCACTGAGCAATATATACAATATGACTCCTGCTGTCCAAACATCTGCTTCTGGTCCGTAATGCCTTAAAAGCACCTCAGGGGCCACATAGTATGGGCTTCCAACGACTTCAGTGAATATTTGACCTATAGTAAAGAGCATAAAATAAGGATCAATAAAAAAAATGTAAAAATACAGGAGTGCATTGACCACTGGTAATCTTAGTCTCAGCTCAGGAAATTTCAATTCCCATGCATTTCTATGTTTTAGATACTTTAAAAGAGAAACGGGAAACGTACATATCCATAATGCAAATGTATATGCATATATACATCCATGTCTATACTCCAAGAAATGAGATGCCTGAATGCTGTTAATATAACTCATTGAGTAAATTGAAACAAAGCGTTAACTAAATCGTCAATCAACACAGTTTATGATGTTAAATAACATGTAAAGATATTACTAGAGAAATGCTAAGACCTAAAAGAAGCAAATTCTTCATTTCTTACCTGGTATGAAGAAGACAGAGAGCCCAAAATCAATGGCTTTAAGAGAGAAATCATCATCTTTGTTGACCAGCAAGAAGTTCTCAGGCTTTAAATCTCTATGCATAACTCCAAGAGAATGGCAAGCCTCAACAACCCCAACAATAATCTTAGTTATCTCAGCTGCTTTTCTCTCACTATAGTGTCCTCTCTGAATAATCCTATCAAACAATTCCCCACCCAAGCAAAGCTCCATCACAATATGAACAGACAAAGAATCCTCGTAAGCACCTTTAATGGTGACAATATTCTTATGACCTGCTAAGTGGTGCATTATCTGAATCTCCCTCCGAACGTCTTCCACATCCTCCCTTGATATCAGCTTCCTCTTTGAAATCGACTTGCAAGCAAAGTCAATCCCTGTGGCAATCTCCGTGCACAAATACGTCGTTCCAAATTGACCCTGCCCCAGTTTACGGCCCAAGACGTAAAGGTCCCAAATGTTGGGGGTCTTGTGGCCCAAAACATAGTATGATTGGTTATCAATGCCCCTCCCCATGACAATTTCCTTCTTGTTATTCACAGCCGGCAAATTGTTATTATTACTGCTGTTGGTGGTGGCAGTGGTGGTGGCGGTGCTTTCCTTTTTAGGACACTCTTTGGCAAATTCCCGAGCAACAAGTTTCTGGGAATTCAAGCTAGTTGGAGAGTAATCAGAATTAGAACGGTCAGAGGGAGTGTTCCGCTTCGACTTGGTAGAATGTTCTTGGGGCTGATTGAAGAACTGATAGTATTTCTCCTTGAAAGATCCACGGCATGCGTTGCCCATAAAAGCAATAATCAATCACACCTCAAAGCTTTTTCCTCATCCAATGGCGCCTCATCAACTATGCACGATATAATACGAGACTGCAAGCAAGAACACAAATTGAAACATCCCCAGATCATCAGAAGGCTCAGAATCCAACCGCTTTAAGCAGACCCAACATCTATGAAAATGTAAACTTCCACTAGGAAAGAAATAGAGCTGGAGGAGCAGAGGGTATGCCACTCTCACGCGTGAACAATCTTTTCCCAGCCAAATCTTGAAAGATAAAAACGGACCCAACAACAACGAGCCAGAGGTTGAAAATGAATTTCACTACATAACAAGGAGAGAGAAGAGAGAGATCCAATACCCGGTAGCAAAATTGAGAAGCTGACCAAAAGTGGGGAGAGAAGAGAGGATAATGTAATTGACGAGTAATGGGGACTTAAAGCTGCACATTTCTTAGTGAAGAAACGACTTTTATGTAGAAATGGGAGGAGGAGCAAGTTAGAACGTTCGCTCGGTGCTGCCAAGAAACATCCTCCGACAGTGCTGACCAGCTCGTCAGTCCCTCCTTCCCTTCTATCAATCAAGCGGCTCTAATAGAATCTCTTTGTCTGGTTGATCATCAGAGCCCTTCATTTTTATTTTCAAAGTTCAAAAAAATTATTAGTAATAATTATTGCTTTTTAAATCTGCATTGCTAATTATTGCTGTCAAATTATAGACAGAGTGGGAAAGCTGGTGGGTCCTTCCCTCAACTATCTTTTCAATAGTCACCTCAAAGAGCCGAGGCCGAGGATGACGCATGCCAAGGGCGAATCAGCTCTATTGCTCATCGCATACACGCATCCTATTCACGTTTAATAATCCTTATCATTCTATCGCCCCCTACTAATTTGATTTACTCTGATCAAATCCATATTCAGTACATTTTGTGCAAGAACATAGTGCAGCACATGTCATTTAATTTAATAATTATGTGCAGAAAAAAAGAAGAAGAAAACTCTGTTAATGTCTTATCAACGCTTGTACTCTGTGATGTCGGTCCACTAAGAGGAATACATCCCAGAGTCGCAGATTAATATGCTTCATTTCTTAAAAGAATGGGAAATGAAGGCAAGAAATGAAGATGGGTAGGATAGAAGAGCGGGCTTAGCTCTCCGTTTCTTGTGTGATACAGCACAACTGGTCTACTCTATTTCCCGGAAGGAATCCAATCCATGCACTGAAATACAGAAGTTGAATCCGGCGGTTGGTGTCGGTAGGTAAAAGAAGGCAGACAGCACAGTATCCCCCCGCCTTTTTCTGCAGAGATTCACGTCTTTGCATGGGCTCCAATCGATTCCTGAATCCGAAAGTGAGGGGGCTTACGCAGATAAGTTTGCTTCTTCCAACCTCCTGTTTAGTCCTCCACTGGTAGGCCTGAAGAAGAAAGACGGGTTGTACTGAAACGTTAGTATTATCAGAAGCTTTTTGCTACGGATAGGTGGAGAATTTCTATAAAGACTGGAAAAATCCTTTCAGAAGTTTAGAGGCCTCCTAACCATCGCACCTAAAAGAACTAAAGAAGCATGTCAGAACCACATAAGCCGAATTTGTTATGCATTCTAGGAAAGCCAAAGACATACTCGTGTGACTGCACAACAGGGAAAGGGCCTAGCTAGAAGTATAATGACAGTCTAAAAATTGTGAAGGAACATACTTACAGTCCACTTGACAACTTAATGGTATCATAGAACAACCACTGCAATGTAATGACTGGCCCAACAATTGTAATGCGAACAGGAAGACTTCTTGTGAACAAGTTGGCAAAACCGATGTTCTTCACTGCCTAAGAGAGATTTCAAGAAGTTACTAAACTGAATATCCCCTTCATCAACTGTGCATTTTATTACTAAGGAAAAAGGGAGGACTGAGTAAGAAAAAAAATCTACCTGAAGCACATTCTTGGCATTTCTGTTATAAAGAGAGGCAACAATATTGTCTGCTGGGTTTGAAATGATGGTGCCAACAGAACCAGCAGCAAATCCTGCAAAACAGCTGACACCAATCTGTTGGGCTCTCGAGCAATCTTCTCTTCTCTTCTGAAGAACTTGGTTGTATAAGAGATCCACTGAATGCTCAAATGTTGAGAACATCACCATTGAAACTGCAAATATAGTATATATTTAAGAGATGCATTGCACATATATAACGTGCAGCCTACCAATATTCTGGGTAATGAGACAATTGCTGAGCATATCACTACAGTTTTAAGGAAATGAATGCCTCAACCTCATCTTGAGAAGTGAAAACAAATATGAGTGATATATGCAATATAAGATGATTCTAAAACTGACATAAGATCTCAGCCACATCTATGCTTCAAGATCTATAATAGCAAGTATAACAGTCACAACAGAAAGGATGGGCAGAAGAAGACAACAAGACCATCATTGGAATGAAAGATAACTACAGGAAATAGATCCACAGGCAGAAACTCATCCAGTTGAATCCAAAACACAGAGCTTGGCAGGATTGAAAATCTTATGATAGTGGTACGATAGACCAGAATATAGACTTTCAAGAATCTTGGACAGATTGTGCCATGCTGAAGCCCATAATTTAATTAGCAAGCTAAAGTGAACTCAGAACCTGATGTAAGATCACAGATGTGTCAAACATCCATCTGCATCATATATATCCAGCAAACATAAGCATCATATCTTGTCAACATTTAGATAACTTACATGGAAGGTTACGGCCCCACAGTGGAAAAATACCTCGGTAAAAGCTGCAGCAAAGAAAATACTTTGAGAAAAATGATTCTGTAATAATAATAATAATAATCATAGAAGAAAGAAGATTGAGATCAGAGCTTTCAATGAATTACCCAGTGAGACCTTCAGTCCTATAAAGTTTTGGGAACCCATCAACCAATCCCTTTGCAAAATTGGGCTGTGTTTGAACTCTAACCTTGGTAGCTTCAAAAGGACACAAAGCTACATCAGCGAATACCTGAGCAGAAGCACTGCTGAGAAAGTAGATGAAACTCCTGCTGCAGTCTCCCAACACATCAGAGTAGAGTTTCTTGAAGTATTCATAGAGGCCATATTTGCAGCCCCCTTGAACACTATATCCAAACAACTTTCCTGACCAACCTCTCCACAGGGAAGAAGGGCCTTGCTCTTTCCACAGGGTACTAAACCCTGAGGCCATGCCATTATACTTGATTGGGTTTACCTGAGGAACAGAAGTTTACTCCAGTGATCCCACGAGAATATTGAGAATTCATTACTGAGCATTAACCAAAAGAGAAAGCTGCCTGACTACATCGAAATCATATAATATGAGATGGAATGATTACAGATAGCAACTCTAGAAGATACAGAAACAGACCTAAATGCTGCATGAAATTACCAAGAATAACATGAATACCCTCTTGAATATATTTGCCTTGGAATTTACACGAGATGATTCTTGTTATGGATAAAAAGGCGTGGACATGCAACAACGTGTGAATAAACCACTCTCGAACAGTTCCAGGCTTCCATTCTCCTCTTATTAACCTTAATCTGTCCCTTCTCAGTAAAAAGTGTTGCCTATTAGTTAAACAACTGGACAGTGTAAGGGGACAAAGAATCCATGTGTCCATAGACCACAAAACATTGTCTGATTTTTAAGACCTTTTCCATTTTAAAGAACCAAGCTACCCAACGCTTGCTACGTTCTTAGTCCTGAACAAGCTATTAACATATCTGTTCATTATTAAGAGTCTAGCTTTTCAGCCAACACCCTGTCACATGAGCTCAGCAGGCCTTTTATAGAATCAAAATTTGAAATATCAAGCACATGTCCCATGACACTCCACCTCAGCTATGACGAAAGAAGTTTTTTGTTGACCCACCGCTAAGGCTTGAACGCAAAGCCTAGTTTTGGACCATCCTAGCACCATTCTATTCACTACGTATCAGTACTGCCATACTATAACCATGCTGCACGCAGTAGTGAGCCAGACAAACAATTGGCGGCTGCCAATAGAACCGCTAAAGTGACATGATCCTGCAAACAATCAACTGACTATACCATAGGAGCTAAGAAGAGCTCGCACAGCTCATCCTTCGAGGCAAAACCCAGAAAGACCAAGCGATCCTAAGACAGTAGGACATGAAAAAAAAAAAAAAAACTGGAAAAAGAGAGAAAGTTGAGGTAAACCACGCCGCACCTGCATGTTCACTTTGAGGACATCGAGAGGAGTGATGGCCAAATGGGTGGTTCCAGCACTGAGCATTCCGCCGACCGTACAAACCCAGTAATACTCAGGAGAGAACTCCTCGAGAACTCTCCGTTCCCCCCTCATCTCCGTCTTCCTCCTCCCTCAGCAACAACCCTCGCAACGTGAGGGAGCCCCGGCGGCTGGAGGAGGGCTCTTGCGCTTCGGGCGCCGCAGAGTTGGGAGCCAATGGGAGGGGGAGGGGGAGGGAGAACCGTGAGAAGAAAGCCAAGGGTTTTTGTGTGGGGAGGGGAGAAGGGGGAGAATCACGTCATGTTGGTGGGGACCTTGAATGAGCACACGCTGCCATGGCTGACTTCTCCCTCTTCTCCTGCTCTCGGTACTTCCACGTTTAAATGTTTGTGGGGGTGGGGGGGCTCCAACGCAGGGCCGAGCCAGCGAGAACGAAAATAATTGGAAAATGGAATCCTCCATTTTTAAGCCCCTTTGGCAATAACAGCTCGTATAAGTATTAAGGAAAGCATATATTATTATATTTAGTAAGTATAATAAATATAGAAAACTTCTCAAGATGGCCCACCAATATATACAACCTAATCTACTTTAATCCCGATTTCGATCTAATAATTGTAATTTTATCACTAGGGTAATCTGATATGCGAGAAATACCGTTATAGAAATATATAACCGCTGTTTACGTAGCATTATTAATAACCGTGGACATTAGATCAATATTATTGCTGAATGACGTTAGAACTATTTTGACGATGAGATCACAAATCTTGAACAAAATTAATAACAGAAGGAATTAAAAGGCTAACATCGTCACTAACTATAAATTTAAGAATTATCTTAACAATTTTCCGGCGTCAATATTATGGAATGAGAGGATGTTTTGTTATTTTCATTTTATACAGGTAATTTTTTTCAGATTAATAGGAAATTTATTTTAGATTTACTCTTTTAAAATTTTTGAAATTAACAGAAAAGATCAAAAAATTATATTAATATTATTAAAATCAATCTCTTCTTTTTTGTCTATATGTTATTATTGAATACCACACTCATTCTACTTTCGTAAAATTTATTTCGAATATACTTTTTCTACATTTCAAATATTTATTGAAGGATGGCGAAATTTTCATATTATTATATTTCTCCTCTAACAAATTCTTTTTCTGCTCGCCCTAAATAAGACGGCTTTTTAGCCCAAGATTTTAATGGAATTTTATATACGAATTTTGTGAATAAAAAGAGAATTTAAAGGTGAATTTCCTTTTTCTCCCCTGGCCAGGAAGCTAAATTATCTATAAAAATTTAAAAATTTTAAATATTAAGTGGTTTTGACAAAAAAATGGATGGCTTCTGGACTTGGAATTTATTGCAATTAGGTTAAGAATTGACTAGAAGCCCCATCCAATGAGACGCACGTATCCTGAGTCCTGGCAAGGTTGAATGCCTAAGCTTGGATTTTTTGTGCACATTCCGACCGGCGAAAATCTTTGAAAACGTCATGAGCTCGGTCCGAGCCATGAATAGGACCCAGAACCAACATGTCGGAGAGGCTCTATTTCGAATTGAGTCAATAGTATGGCCCCTCACTTCACAAGCTTGATCTCCGACTGGGAACTGATACATATTTCCTGCTAAGGAATATCTGACATGGAGCTTCAAGCCCCCTGTTCAGATGATTTGCAGGCAGCGAGATCCAAATTCCTGCTAAGGCTCCAGCCTCTACATGGGCAAAAGGCTATCGTACAACTCTTGATTTCTTCATGAATTTGAGAGAATTCCATAACATACCCATGAGCTCAATCGAGAATCCCACTTGAAGAATTAGCTCCTTCTCAATCTTTATTAGCAGCCAAAAATCTGGAACACTAGTGCAGAGAAAGGATTGATTTTTCATTCATCAAGGAGTGCTGCTGACCAGCCGCGCCCCGACTCGATCTAGCCGCCTCACCACAGCGCTCGCTGCCAAGTTACCCTCGGCCCGGAAAGCCCCCACCATCCTCTCCCCAATGGCTGCACCCTGTGACTCGCTGTCCGTCACTGCCACTGCAGTTGGTCCTGCCCCGCTGATGGTGCAGCCAAAGGCGCCGGCTTCGATGGCTGCTCTCTTCACCGCTTCCATTCCCGGGATCAGCGGGGCCCTCCTCGGCTCCACGATCTTATCAGAGGAAAGGGCTTTACCGAGCCCCACTAGGTCTCCGCTGAGGACCCCCGCCACGAGCGCACCAGCTTGGCTGCAGTTCCAGACGTGGTGTGGCATCCCAATCTCCCCAGGTAGAGCCGCCCGCATCTTCTTGGTTGGGGCCTCGAACTCGGGGCTGACGAGTACGAAGAAAAGCTCCGTTTCCTCCGGAAATTTCAGCCTGAGGAGCTCCAGCGGCTCGTAGCTCCGGATAAGTATGAAGCCTCCCATTATTGCCGGAGCCACATTGTCGGCGTGGTACCCCGAGACCTTCTCTTCCGATTTAAGCCCCGCAAGGACCAGGTCCTCCTCGGACAACCTCCCACCGAAGATCTCGTTCACCGCCACAGCGGCGGCAGCTGCGCTGGCCGCGCTGGAACCGAGGCCGCTGCCCAGTGGCAGCCCCTTCTCCAGGGTTAGCGACAGGCCAACCTTGCGTACCCCTAGTATCTTCATAACCTCAATGGCGGCGATCCCAGCGCAATTCCAGAGTGGACTCCGGCTGAGCTTGGTGGGGTTAGGACCAGTGATGTCGGTGATCGAGATCTCGCCGGGGCGGACCTGGGGATCGACGCGGAGGGTGACGTGGTCACCGATGCCGTCGACGGCGCAGCCGAGGAAGTCGAAACCAGGGCCAAGGTTTGCCACGGTCGCCGGGGCGAAGGAGCGGACGGAAGTGAAAAGCGGCTCGGGCTCGTTGGGTCTAGAGAAGCACTTGACGTGTAAGGGGCGGCGGAGTAACTTAGGGTAGGAGAGGGAGGCGGATCGGGGAGTGGAGGCGGAGGGCTTGAAGGGGGAGCTATAGCTAGCCGCCATTGGAGAGAGCGGGAGATTAGGCTTAGCCTCTTAGGGTTATCGCAGCTGAGTGGCCTTGCAGTTTCTCTCTCTCATCGTCCTCGTAGGCTCATACTTTCTTTCCTCTGTTTAAATAAATGCATATTAATTTGTATTAGCGAGTGTTCAAAGATTACTACAGTTAATGTATCGTCTACTCAGCTCGAGCCTCAATCAGTCAGTCAAATTCAGCACTTTCCAGATATCGATCATGCACACCAAGAAGTTCGAACATAAACTCAAAGGATGTCTTGCAGTGATTAATTGGTATTGCTTCTCATGAGAACATAATAAAACTTATCCTGAACACCAATTGGATTTGGATGAGTTACATAATCAATTCTTGAGATGGCCAACACAATAGCTTGCAAATCATACACAACAGGAAACATCTCCAGTTACTCTTATACAAGCATCTCACAAAATTACCAGCTAAAAGGCTACAACAGGACTGCTCTACCTTTTGCAGAACATAAGGTGGGGAGATTGAACCGTGGATGAATCAGTTGCGAGCACCGAGGTTCTTGAATCTTACAGCAGCTCACGACAAGTCTCCACCGCTCTGCTGCCATAGATTAATGATATCAGTGGCCTGATTGAGGAGGATGATCATTTGCTTCTGGGATATCCAGGGCTTGCTCTCAAGCAGCACCTTGAGCTCCTCCCATGCGTCTTTCCTTGGCCAGAAGTAGTAAGGGCTCAGTGGGATCGTTCCATGGCCTGGTATCATCTGATCCAGTGCAATCCCTATGTTCTTCTCCATCCAGATGAATTTCAGTACAAGCCGTGGTTTCTCCATGGGCTTCACAACCACTCCTAGTTTCTGCACTTCCATATCAGAAAGTAGAGGCTTCTTATCAAATTAACATGTACTATTAACCTGGGCAGATCCGGAAGAAATCGCCCAAAAATGTATAGTCAAAATTGTTATATCCATCTCAAGGTGAATCCAAGGACTTGCCTTGATTCAACCATAGTTCGGACAACTTGCAAAAATCTCAAGCTTTTACAACATTGCTTTTCAAAGACAACATTACCACGTCCCTTCTGCTTACCATATTTTCACAACTAACTGTTACTTGCAAAATCCAGCAGTAAAACCCGTTTTCCATTTTTTTCCCCCAGCATTGAAACCTATTATTTCAATCAGTTTTTCACCACTCCACCCAACAATTTCATGGCAATAAACAGATAGTAAAGGGAGACATGCTTGCCAGCAGCAGAAGAAACATCCACCGCATAAATCTAAAGAAGGAAAAATGATAAATCTACAAAAACAATTTCACAATTTCAATCAGTTTATATCCCAAATGTAACAAAATCTTAGATCCAAATTCAAGAAAAAGCCAATGGATGGACCCATTCTTACATCGCTCATATAGCCCACATTGCTGTGGGGGTGTGGTAGGCTAATCGTCCTTATTCCAATGTCATCTTGGTAGGTTTATTATTCTACATTTTCCCAAAAAACCATTAGTTGTGTTATATTCTCTGGAGCAATTAACATTTTTTAAGAGGCTCATTCTGTACTAAAGTAGCCCATGTACGAACAAGAATTAATTCTACTTTCCCACCTCCTTCCCATCTCACCTGGCTATGAATCCATAGTGAATGCTCAGTGTTCTTTCTTAATCCTTTCTTTCACATTCAAAGGAGACAAACAGTGAGGTACGGTGCTGAGGATTGCATTCGTACAATAAAGATTAATCATATACCGCACGAATATCACATTCCTGTTCATTCCATAACCAGAAGAATCACAGGCATCTCCAACGCAAAGTAATCTGACCTTTCATAAAATTGTCAGACGATTGTTCAGGTTGTGGCAAAAAGGGGACTGAGCAAATGGTTATTCCAAGAAAAAACATGGATTTGAGATAAACTTCACGTTAATGCCTTGAAATTTATAGCTAAAATGATCAACTTTGGCATAAATCTGGATGCTTGGACATTGTAAGTTCCTAGGGTTTATGTCAATTTTCGTGTAAAATCATCACAGTCAAGCTCGTCGTCAAGTGAGTGTAATCCAAAAACACTTGCAGACGATACAATCTCATGTTGGGGCAAACGCTGAAGGGAAAATCTCCTCACCTCTGTCTCAAGTGGAACCTCGTAAGAGGTGTCGTCTGCGGACTCTTCATCTGCAACTATAGAATCCGCTGCTGCAGCGATCGGAGCGGAGATTCTGAGTCCTCTCCTCGAGCTCCTCTGGTGAATGCTCAGTCTAACGTGAGCATCGGAGAGCAAGCATGAAGAGGCGGCGGGTATGACAGCTCTAATGAAGGGCCTAGGGGAAATGTTCAGGCAGCGGAAAGCTAAGGGCTTCAGTGAAGAGGCGTCTATAGCGGGCTGAATCGCCATGGATAACATTTTGGAAGCTCTGACTACGCGTCCCGAGAGAGGGAAAGAACAATCCTCCTGAAGAAAAGAATTTCAGGATAAGGCGGATCGGGTTTTCCATCGGGTCCGGGTCGGTAGGTCAATGACCTCAAAAAGAATCTAACGGGCCACGGGGGCCCAACTGGTCTGGTCAGCTCGGCCCAAACACCTCTGTCGTGTCGAGGACGAAATGATCGATCAGAAGCGGGAGTGAATGCCGAGAGCGCGAGAGAGAGAGAGAGCTGAATCCGTTCCTGCTGGCTGGGGTCGTCGGAACATTGCAAGCTCTTCCAGTTGCTTGTGCTTCATTCACAGACACTGAATCGCCGATCCAGAGCATTCAGCATTGGAGAAAGGTGGTACGGTGCGGTTTGCATTGCCTTCAGTTTAAGTTGAAGGATGATGTCTCCGAAGCAAATCTCCGAGGATCGGGGATCTCCTCATTTCAGGTAAATCAAGCTCTTCTCCCTGAGTATTTCCGCTTGGTGCCTGATAGAAATGGCCGACAGAGGTTGAGTTAGAGTAGGTGAGAGAGAGAGGGAGGTATCGGTTTATCTTAGCAAAAAGGGGGGTAATTTAGTAGTTACCTGTGTCCGCACCAAGTCATGAAAGCTGGCGTGCTGAGTAATTGGCAAAAAGCTGTAATGCGGAGGATTTTTTTTCCCCTTTTTCTTCTGTGTGTGTATGTGTTTTGGGGGGTTTGTGGGGGTGTTGAGGGATGATGGAAATGTGAAATATATGTGTTAAATTAGACTCATGGGTGAGAATGAAATTATGAGTTATCTAATATTTTGCAGCGAGACTTATGAAGCCATTTACTATTGAATAAAGAGTACCTTCCCAAGTTCCATTTTAGAATTTAAAATTGGCTTCGTAGGATGACTTTTGACAGGATTCTTATAGTTTGCAATTTGTGTAGAATATTTGGTTAGTTCTCAAGAATATTTTATTAAACAAAGAAAATTACTAATTGATGCAGGCAATATGACATTCCTTTTTAGATGATTGAATGTAGGCTTGCAACTCTTCTCTGATAGCATTCTGTAGCCTTTATTTGACCCCTATTAGATTTTGCTGATTGTTTGCATGACTGGGTGCAGTCCTGCATTTCTTTGCATTTTCCAGCCACCGTTTGATCCCTGTCATAATTTGCTGATCTATGTATTTCTTTTGAAGTTTATCTCTTTATGGTTGTGATTTATGGTACCCCTGGTCTTGTCTGCTGTAGACACACGCCCTTGCAGATAATTCATGTCCTGGGCAACTTCTTGAGGATATGGTCAATCTATTCAATGTATAACTATCTAACCCAGACAGGGTCATCAGTGGTGCTCTTTATCTTCAGTTGTCTAGTCCCTGCATCTGTTATACTTCTACTGCTGCAGAAGCCTTGGAAGGGTAGACCACTCACCAATACACAGGTGCAGACGAAACCACCCTTCCTTCATGATGGTTTACTTCACACTCTCATTTTCATTCTTTGACCTCCTTGAGGTTTTTTTCTGTTGCCTTTCAGGTGGTACCGTCTATAATCAATGGTGGTATAACTGCTTTATACTTCGTTTTGTGGGGAAAGGGTCTGAAAGTATGTGGACCACTTAGGTAGGTTTAGATAATTTACAAATCAATACACAGTTATATTCCTTTATCATACATGTTTTCTAGTTACTGGGAACAATTACATCAATTTTTCACAGAATTATCTGTGTGTTATGTTCAGATGATTGAAAACTGTGAGATAGAGTAGGTTCATACATTTTTTATCATCAATTTGTTTGCACAACCCTACCAGTTACTTATTATGTCCCAACATCTCTGTGAAGGAAATATTATTTTTTTCCAGCAATCTGGCCTGTTATTTAGTATGTCATTCAGAACTTGTTCTGTACTCCATAAGGGAGTGTTGCCTCTAATTTCGTTGTGCAATCTATTCTTTATTTGAAGTTAATGAGAGAGATTATGATAGAAGCAGGAGAGTTTAATTATCTGTAAAACTGAAGACTTAAAAGCAAACAGTAAAAAATAGAACTAGTAGTATCTGTGAATGACATGTCATCTTCATGGAATATCATTTTCTGTTATTGTTGTTTGTCCAGTAAGTTAGTTCTTCATATCATGGTTTTGACTCACTTTTTAATGTCTCTGATATGGTTTTTTTAAAATAATTTTTTTAATAGGACTTTGTTGGCTGAGTATTCTGGTGCAGTTCTTGGAGTTCTTTCAGCAGTATTATATGGGCAAAGGCGATATATTTGGAAAAAAGTAGGTAGTATAGATTTGTTTCAAGTGCTGAACTTCTTGCTTTGCTTAGTACAAAAATTAGGCTTATAGATGTGTTTTGCCATCTTTATATTGGATATTTGGATCCAAATCTTGATCAATGAATTATTGCTTTTATCTGTAGCTTGAAAAGAGGTTATTATTTTAGAGGTGAACACAATATAAGGCCTCTTTTAGTAGCTAGTGAACATATCATATCGTAGGTCTGCAGTATCTATAAGTAGAATATACAGTTAACTGAAGTGTAACATTTTCCACTCTGAGCTTTCATGCTCTAATGTAGTACTCTTCATGCATTAACTTGTGATTGGTTGGGCCTCTTTGTATCATTTTAAGATCAATTGATCTACTTTCTTTTATCCTTCACGAGACAGGTTGGTGGGCTGATCGCAATGCTGGCTTCTTTCTACCTGTTATCTGATGGGTGGGCTATGGCCAGATATTCTCCGTTTAATATCCTATATCAATATGTGAATATGTTCTCGTTCCCTTTGAGACCTGTTTTCCTTTTTTGCCTTATAATTATGTATGATCCTTTGACTAGAATGTGACTTAACATGAAAATACGATTTGGAGATAACATTGAACCTGAGGTCAAGACAGAAGAAGTATTGGGTATGAAAGAAATGGTACTTCCAATCTTGGCTGGAATCCTGTCAGCACTCAGAAGAGTAATTGCAAGGCGTGTCTCGCTCAAGGTCTCAATGTTTATTCATCTGCAACTGTTGCACAATTACTAAATTATTTCAGCCAAAAAAAAAGGGACCTTTCCTTTTGCATTCACAGGTGGTTAATTGTCGCGCCAACTCTGAATTAATATTATAATGTGTCAGAATCAACTTAAAAGAAGGCTCCATGTGCTGACCATTGCTTCTGCAACATGTTTTCTGTTTCCTGTGGCTATGTGGGACACGATCATAGTAAGTTGATTTACCATTGATGGGTGGATATTGCATATTTTCTCAATGAACAATGAACTATGATTAAAGCTTAGTGATGCTCAATTTTCTTGGCATTAATGTCTGTTTCATTCTCTCTCTCTCTCTCTCTCTTTTAATGGGAATCCAGGGATCAACTTCTGCTAGCAGCAATTCTTTGCCATTTTCTACTTGGGTCTTTTTGAGCACTATCCTCTTTGGAATAATCTTGATATTTTACGTTGAAATTATAGCGGAGGAGAGGTACCTTATTTAACATATTCTACTTTTGACATCCCTCTTCTATGAAAAGCATCCTCTGGCTTGAACAATGCTCTTTTGTAGATTACACATGGTTTTCTCTTCTCCAAGACATCTGGCAGTTGCTGGAGCATGCATCGTGGTCCTGGAAATCTTTTACAAGATGGACTTTTCTCTTCCTGGCTTCCTACTCTGCTGCTTAATTCTGGGATTTGGTGTGCATCAGACTCTTATTCTAGTAAACATGACCGAGAAAGCATTTAAGCTTGACGAATCCTACTTAATATTGGGTTTTTGAATTTTCTGATGATGGATCTATGCATCCAGTGTTAACATATTTTGCACTTACTGTTTGGTAGGACTGCTGTTGCACACCTCTTGATTTCTCATCATTGTTACTTCAAAATTGCAGGAATATATGAAGCGACTTCTTTGGAACGTGGTAGGAGGGAATCTTTCAACAAATCGGACCTTTCTGACAGTGTTTTAGGGGACCAAGTGCAGATGTCCCCTCTTCCTACTTGAATCTCTGTGCCTTTGCATTCATTCAAGTACTGTTATTCTTGTGTCCAATGCTTTCTTATTGTCCTTTCTGCTGCTGCTGCTCCTCATCTCTCTCCAACCTGATGTCGTGATTTTCTTTAAGAAAGTATTTGCCAACAAATATCCTTGTTTTTGATGCAGCAGGTTTTGTTGGACTTTTTGTCCATCTCAGAAGCAACTAAAGGGAGCATTTTTTTGCTGGAGATACAAATGTTGAATCTGCTATATAAGCTTTGCTTGGCACATGCAGGCAGTGGAATTCTCTCCTGCAGCTTGGCACAGTTCGTCTTGCGAACCTAAACTCTGAATTACTGAGACTCCATGAGATCTCGTTTATGTTACATATAGATCCTTAGATAGTCCAGATGCTCAAAAAAATTATCCTTAGATAGTCCTGAACTCGTCAATGTCCCCTTTCATTGTTATTTTCTGCAGCTTTTAGCTACAAAGGCCACCATTGTTTTCTGAGATGATGCCCCCTACTGTGACTTGTCTGGTTTTTGGGTGGGGGCTACCTGTGGAGAATCTGTGGACAATTTGAACGTGCTGCAGTTATTTCCTTGGTCTGCCTTTCCATGTTCATAATACATTCTTCAATTCGTGCTCGAATATGAGAACCTCGGTTTACTCGCTGAAAGTTTGTTTCTTTCTTCTACAATCCCTAATTTTTCTGGGATCACTGCACTTGAGCAGGAGGATGGCTCGTCCGGGCTTTCATCTTGAGCTTGAACGATGTTTTCTTAGCCGAATGTCATGGCCTTCCTCTAAAACCGGGTACTGACAGGACAATAAGATGTGCGCTCTTTCTGTCCATTTTGATGGATGACGATCGAGAGCAAGTCCACGCTCGGGTGATAATTTTATCTAAAGGGGGAAGCACACTAATTCAGAGAGCCAATGATCCCGTCCCACGTGTCGCTGATCCTCTCTCCCTCTCTTGCCTGGTCTTTGTCCATTTCCGGTGAGTGGGGTGGGCGGGAGGACCCTGACGTAGACAAAACCACCTTCCGACCTGGCGTGCCAGAGCTGGTCCCTTCCCCGTCGTGATCCAACCGTCAAGGTTCCTCTGCCCGGTCGTAAAGATCCAACGGTCCTGATCCGGGCCACTGCCTTGGTTGAACTGCGCCGCACTCCAAGTCCAAGAGCGGATTCTCCGCTCAACAACCGCCACCTGTCTGTTCCTCCCTCCTCCTACCGGGGAAGTGAAGGAGAGATAACCGCCTGTCGAAACCCCCAGCCTGGCTGAAGTACGTTGACGTGTTTTGATCAATAAAAATGCGTTGACGTGTTATTAGATATCTCAACCACCGCAAATTAAACCCTTTTGGAAAATCTCATCATCTGAAGAGTCCCCGATGTAATCTCAGACTCACTCGCCGGAGGATTTGGTTCGTGGGAAAATCCGACCCTGCATTTGGGGGAACAGTGTTCTCAGGGGTGGGTGTGTGCGTGTGTGATTCACAAAAGACTCTTACTTCACAGCAAGGCTATGTTGAATGATCAAGATATCGTGCAATTGTCCAACTTGGGATTCATATATAAGCAAACGCATTAAAGATTTTTAATGATCGATTAGGATTGCAAACCTCACCCACCCGAGTATACAGGAGGAGGAAGAGGAGGAATTTAATTGACGGGATGGTAGTACTGTGGAAAAGTTTGAAACTTTGTTTTCATGCATCTGAGGCGACAGTGTGAATTTGCGATGCTCACCGGGGACTTGGATTTAGTGTCATATCGGTAGACGAGGGAGTCGGGGGCTTGGAGAGGGGAGACCCACATGAGATTGCGGTTCCTCGGTTGGTCCTGTCGTCAATATCAATACCCCCACCGAAATTCTAAGGTCGGTTTCTCAGTGTCGACAAATTTCTCTTCTTTTTTTTTTTTTTCTATTTCGTGTTTTTTGCCCCCTCTCTTCTTCTTCTTCCTTTTTCATGTCATGCTTTCTTTATCATTGCTTTGTTTGTGCCTCCTTTTCCTCTCTTTTTCCACTTCAGAAGTCTTTCCGGTCATTCATTTCATTGAGGTGCGTGGGTCTCCTGCTTTCCTCCGCCTTAACCCCCTTTCTCCATTTCATCTTTCGTGGAGATCTTTTTAAGATTCTTTTCCTCTGAGCCCCAGAAAGGTAACTCGGGAGCCCTTAATTATTGCCTCCTAGTTTATAATCCTTTTTCCTCTGGGAAGCTGTCATCTTTGTCAGAGCTCAAGCTCCGGGCTTCGTTTTCGATTCGTCCGCGGAGGTCATTTTGTTTGAGTGGAAGTTCTTGCTTCAATCTTCTATTGACTTCTGCTCGCTGTTTGGTAGTTTCCATTATTGGGTTTTGTAGCTCCGACTCTGCTATTTCTTTGTTTTCTTCGTCTGAATTTGGGTTGGTTGCGAATCTTGACCTGGGTTTGGGGACTCATTCAAGGTTCCGCTGACCCTTTTATTTCTGGAAGGTGATTGCTTTTAGGAAGGAAATTTTTAAACCCGTACTTTAGGGTTCGATTACGCGATTGCTTGAGAAATTTTACAGACTGGGGTTTGTTCTGATCTGTTTGTCCAGAGAGTTTTGCTCACAAGGTATCTGAAGAAAGCTCTGCGTGAAGAGGAGGTTAACACTTTAGAGCTAGTTTATGCCACTCAAGGGGTTTCCGGATACCGGAGACTGTTCATCTCACTATATAAACCACAAGTATAGCTTGAACTGCCCACCCGGGAGTGCGAGGTTTATGCTTGAGAATAACCTGACTCTTTCTGGACGGCCCAACTCATGTTTTGGGAAGAAAATGGCTCCAGAGAACAATCACCTGGATCCAGGCGTTGCATCTGAAGGAAGCTATAAGAAGGAAAATTTAACTGAAGTGAAGGTTGGAACTTTGAGGGGCTTAAAACCTCCAAAGATTGGGAGGCCACCGAGGCACTGTGCAAGCTCTGTTCAGTTGTCCCCTGCTGGTGAATTGGTGAGGAATTAAAGACTTCGATCGTTTATGGTTGCTATGTTTTCTATGGTTGTCGTTGGTTTAATATTTTGTTGTGTATACTAGTTGTGTTTTGGTTTGGGCTTCCTGCTGATTTTGTTGCGTAACTTGTGGAGAGAACCTGTCCTGAAACTGATCCAGGAACGATGAGAATCCACTAGCCAGTGGACCTAGTAATCTCAAATTAAGTCATTCTTGTACACGTGGGAATTTGGCATTCTATTCCGGACCATTTTTCTCTACAATGCAGGTGGTAGCTTTTCCTTGGCCCATGAGCAATCCTACACGGTTTAATGAAAAATTCCCTACAGATTATTCTTGCTGAGCCTTGCTTGGTTCTTTTTCTACTATCAGATAGATCCGGTTTCTCATTTATGTGACCTCTTTGTCTCCCATTATTTAGGAGTTGGATGCGGGGCTATTAAGCAGAAAATCTACATCAGATGAAAGTCAAATCATGCCATTCGTACCGATTTTCCGTTCTGGGAGCTGCTCTGAGATTGGAGCCAAGCCACATATGGAGGATGAGCACATTTGTATAGACAATCTGCTTGAGCACTTAGGTTCTGCTTCAGAGTTCCCTTCACCCAGAGCTTTCTATGGGGTCCGTAAGTAGAATCGCTGATTCTATCGTGGAAGCAGATTAAAATACTACTATTTTCCTACTTACCTTTAACTAATTTGGCAATGATTCAGGTTCCTTTATTACAGGCAAGGAAACTTGCCACTCATGAGTGAGGGTTCATTGGCAGGTGTTTGATGGACATGGTGGGACTGATGCTGCTCTATTTATAAGGGAGAACATCCTAAGGTTTATAATGGAAGATGCCCATTTAACAATTTGCACAAAGGAGGCTATCAAAAGTGCCTTCATAAGAGCCGATAATGCATTTGCTGATGCTGATTCTCTTGACAGTTCCTCAGGCACAACTGCGCTAACAGCCCTTATTTTTGGCAGGTGGATTGAATCTTCGACTTGGATTAAAAGTTAAACTGCACTTAAAATCCAATGTTAACTGAAAATAACAAGGGTGCTTCTCCTTACAGGACGATGCTGATTGCTAATGCCGGGGACTGCAGAGCTGTTTTGAGTAAGCGTGGAAAAGCAATTGAGCTCTCGAAGGACCACAAGCCCGACTCTATCTCCGAGCGTCTTCGCATTGAGAGTCTTGGTGGGGCTGTCTTTGATGGGTACCTGAATGGTCAGCTATCAGTGGCCCGGGCACTTGGAGATTGGCACATGAAGAAGAAGGGTGGCCCCACGGGCTCTTCGTTGTCCTCCTGTCCACTGATCGCCGAGCCTGAGATACATGAGGTCGTCCTGTCCGAGGAGGACGAGTTCCTCATCATAGGTTGTGATGGGTTGTGGGATGTGATGAGCAGTCAATGTGCTGTCACGATTGCGAGGAGGGAGCTCGCCGACCACAACGACCCTGATAGGTGTTCGAGGGAGCTCGTCCGAGAAGCCCTGAGAAGGGATACACGAGACAATCTGACAGTTGTGATTGTGTGTTTCACGGCAGATCCGCCGCCAAGAATTGAGGTGCCCAGAAGGCCTAACTTCAAGAGGAGCATATCGGCAGAAGGGCTTAATCTTCTTCAGGAGGTGTTGGATGCTAACTGATTAATGCAGGAGAGATTTATGTACTGGTTACCATACCATGTCCATCCGTCCCGCCCGAGTAGTTTTTTTACTTACATTACATTGGAGTGAGGCTGTGTTTCAGTTTCCCGACTACAGTTCGATGATTATGTGCCCCTCTCGAGGGGAAAATTAGCAGAGAGACATGGATCTGATTCGCTTTGTACAGGTTTGAGTATTCCACATGTTCCTTTTTTGTTTATGTTTTTGGGTTCTTGGGCATGCATGTAGGTTGTCATATTCCTCAGTAGGCATCTGCTTCACTTGCTTGCCCTAATCGAGACGACAGAACTAATTCTCTTCTGAGATTGGCGTGGCGCGCTGCAGGATGAAATTGCTTTGCTCCATGGTCCTATTGCGAATGACCATGTCATGGTTATTGTCACGGGAGATGCCCCGTAAGATGTCCATATGCAAAAATGCCTATTCGGTGAAACCACAATTAATTAACAATCTCACTCTCCATATGAATGAATAAAAAAAAAGGGGGGGGGGGGGGGGGGGGGGGTGGTTCAAATCTAAGACGGAGCACTCGAGACAGATGACTGTCTTGACAATAACACACACATTCACGCCCCCGAGAGGTCAAAATTTTCAGCCGGTGAATCAAAGACAAGTACATAACCGTCATATCTCATTGCGAGTGGGGCAACCAATGACAGAATATAGCAGCAGCACATCAGGAGTTGAATTCCGGCAAAGAATAAATAGTCACGTCACGGTTACACTGGCAAAACTATCCATGCTTATTATATGACGTGCTTTCCACCCGTTGCCGTTTCACAGATTTCTCATTTTGCTCACTGGCAACAGCATCAGTGGAAGTTCTGCTCTCAGCTCCCTCCTCCCCACCATCTCTGTGCCGGAAAGTCCAACCAGGAAAGTCGGATTCTGAAAACAAAGAGGACGGAGTAGCCCTGTAGAATGCCAAAGGTACTTGCTTCACCCTGCGTCTCATCTGCAAAATGAGGAAATAAGAGAATGGAATTACAACGTGGCCGACATCATCTCAAACTTGTTTCAATTCTTTGCGCCCTTAAAATCGATACCAACACTCATTTGAATCTACAGACACAAAAAAATACTCTAAAAAAATATTTAAACATAAAGAGGAGGGACCAAAGGAATTAATGGTAGACAGCATTACCTCGTCACCAAAGATTGTAGCGTATGAACCAGAACTGAAGTCTTCCACATTGACTTCGGTTGTTTTTGCTCTGACTGTCAAGTCATTCTCCAGTGACAGGACAAACCTAGTAACCGAGAGAGGAGGGAGGCGTAAAAATGTTTATTCCTCTGTCAAGCTGTCGAGCTCCTTTTGTCCCACTCTAGTTAGTTCTAATGTGTAATGCATAATGTTTTTTCCCTGCGGCAGCTCATCTCAGTGGTCATAGTAACTCATGCGAGTTCAACATTATTTTTATTAAAGCCTTCTGATTTCCATCAATCACAAGCCTACACAAGGATTTTGAATAATTTTGGAAATTACAGTGGTCTTTTATCACCATTTTCTTTTGGATAAATGGTCCTATAATACTTTTATATATTATCCAGTTAATTTTGGATTCCAAAGAGTTTTAGTCGACTGACTCAAAGCTTCTTAATAATGATTTAGTTTGTGCAGAACAGTTGTGTTTCACACACTAATTCACATTTGCTCTGTAAAACATGAAACTCTCCTACAATTCCCCAATTTACCTCAAAATTCGTTTCCTATGTATTCTTGAATTTTCACTTTTCAAATACATTCAAAAATGCCTAAGGTATTACATAATTCCCCTTATTATAAAGTGGAACTCACAAGCATTTTCTTCGCAGGAAACACAGAATCACCTCAACCCAAAGAAAATCATACATCTCAGGTGCTTAAGTCAATGAGTGGATCTGGTTGACTGAGACCAGTCATCTCAGTTAGATGCTGTGTACGAAAAGCTTTCCATATACGTTTACATTTACTATTATAATATATATATATATATATATATATATATATAAAGAGGAGCCACTCACAGATATCTCATTCTGATTCAGATCGAACAGAAGATATTTGTTACCTTGAAACAGGAGGACAATAGTGATGCCGAAGAGAATCAATTTCCCAAAGTGAACTTTCTGTCACCAAAAAAAAAGGGGGAAAAAACACCATATCAATCTTATAGAATTTGGAAAATAGACTTTGGCAAATTGTAATCAGGGGTAACACCCACTCATAGCATTCGTCTTTATTGGATTCACTTCTTCATCACGGAAATCGTCAAACCCTGGTTTTGCCACCAAAGTACTAGAGTCATTCCGGCCATCAGGTATATCCTTCTCCATTTTTGCCTGCTCATTAGCAACTGCACCATCATCTTCCTGTGCAAGAGGAAATATTGAATTTGCAACTATAATCTAATATTACATGAAAAATAACTATCCAAAATATATTAATAATCAGTCAAGAGAATAGCTCATTTACTACCCTCCCAATAATGAATATCCCCATTAAATGGAACTCCCTAAAATGAATTGGCGCAGAACTGCAAGCACTAGTCAATAGCTATACATGCAAGATGAAAAAGAATCTTCCTTTTTATTTTTAAATTCTGTTGTCTTTAAGCAGTTGAAAGACTGAAAAAAATCCAATTAGGTTAATGCTAGTAATTTGTTCGGTCAATTATACATGGTACTATGGTGACAAACTGATCTAGCAGAAGTGACGTATGTATGTAACATTGTATTCTATGAATAGAAACCAAAATACTTCAAACAAAAGCACAGTTAAAAATGACAGTGAAACCCTCAGAACAAAGGGAAAACATGACTTTGCTGATGGAAAATAACAACATTTAAGACTTTACCCTGTGCACCAAACAGTTAATTGATGGATGCCTCCTCAAGAGATTATGAATAAGAGCTATGATTATTAGGGCCCCTGAAGGAGGAACAGAGAGGGCCATTCTACTCAGCTTCTTAGCAAAGGCAGCAGCCAAATATGCTGGTAGAAGGGGTGATCTTAAGCAAGAATCAAGGAGCTGCACCAGAATTTGGTCCACAGTTAAAATACAAAGAGAAATAAGACAATGTCACACACAAAAATCAAGGATAAATCTCCGGATGATGGTAATTCTTTTACACCTCATTTTTTAATCTCAGCATTTGACATTATGATCCTAGTTGACCATAACAGCATCTCATTTAATAAAACAAATCTACCATAAAAACTTCAAATTAACAACTAAAAGCCTGTGCGTGCATGATTTAAAATCAACTGTGCATTTGAAAAATGGCATGGCTTAGTTATGCAAGGTAAACATTCTGCAATAGAGAATAACACTACAATTAAATTTCTAATTGCTGTAGAGCTTGTCAAACTGTGTGCAGTAAAATAAGCAGTGTCTTCAATTATGCAATTGGATAATTCTAAAATGTGAAGCAGAGGAATTGTTTTAATCAGAGAAGCAGAAAGATTTCTGAGATATGGTCTTTTAAGTTTATGCAGTGACTATCCAGCTATTGTTTCCAAGTAACTTCAACATAGGCAGGAAAATGAGTTCATCTAAAACTTTCTCTGCGATTTTTTTTTTTTTTGGAGTAGTAAAACTTTCTCTGCAAATTATCTGCGACAACCAACAAACTTTTACCTCAAAAAACTTTGCTCGGTGTTTGGCCATGAAAATGGAAGGTTGCAGCAGTACATAGAGTTTATCATAGAAATTGGGGTATTCTAAGCCATGTTGTGTCATCAGAATGTAGAGGCTGCTAAGAGCCATGACACTAACAATTCCACCAATGTCATATGATCTTGTTAGGAAATCACTGCAAGTTTCACAATAGCAAGTTAATAGGTCAACAGAGGAAAAATGAAAATAAAAGAAACAATGAACTCCAATTTAAAAAGCAACAGAGACAATGGGAGAAAATAAAGGTCATTTAGAAAATTTACCATAACATAATTGGGTTAGATAGATGAGGAATGACAGCCTCGTGGAGATTTACAAGAACCTGCACATTGAAAAGTAGCCATTTCTGTTTAATGCAGAATCATTTAAATTATGTAGACCAAAAGCAATACAGGCCATTCAGAATGCCAAACTGCAGCTACCAACAAATTCACTGTCATAAAAGCATTTTGCCAGAATGTGTTGACAGAATAGGTTATCCATAGAAATTATGAATGGCAAAAGGTATATACGGTCTGCCAAGAACCTTCTTTGCTAACAACAACAAGGGGTATTATAAAGCCTAGATCAAGAGTGACATTTGAAGTGATAATGAATTAAAACAGCAAGTCATGGTCAGTCCAGATGACAGCATCACAGGTACTGGCTTACCTCTTTGTATACATCCAGTGGAAGTGGCAACCTCAAAAATGAAAGCCAAGCTTTAGTAAATTTCAACTTCATCCTTTTGGCTATGCTGGCTGTAAACAATACCTTTAAGACATACAAAGGGCAAGTCAGAAGAACATATCAGCTACCCTAATGCATGAATGTGGATGTCAAAACAGCGTAAAGGGCCTAGAGAACAGTGATGCAACGTGCAAGCTTTTCTACTCACTTTGTCCTTCTTTTCAGTTTTGAGCTGCTCACCATCTTCCTTTGAAAGGTTAATGTCAAGTTCTAAAGACACAAATCAAAACCAGAAAAATACGATTAACCTTCAAATTTACGCTTCATAACATAAACAATTCTGCAATTGAAAGAGAACAGCATGAAATCTCCTCCTTTTTTTCCCTTTAAACATTAAAGAAATTTCATTAATTATGCATAAAGAAGGTGCTAGAGTGAAATATACAAAAAGGGCCAGCCATAGAAAAGCATGAGCATGACTAAAATCACTCATGATAACTCAAAAATGAGAACCCCTAACACTTGACTATACCAAAAGTTTACAGATGAAATCTAGCACAGTCTAAAGAACTAATATATGGAAAACTGATTGATAAGCAGCAAACTCAACCTTCTTTTATGTAAACTGTCATTGCTGTTTTGTGTATTAGATTGTACCGATTCATTTCAAGAGAAGAACAGAGATGAATAACACTGGATGTCCTTATTTAAATTCAATCAAAGATGTAATTTAGGTGACAAAGACTGAACATTTTTCTCCTTTACTAAACAAGTTCAAATATCCTTTCAGCATGGAACATCAGGTACTTCCTGGCAAAGTTTTCCATAATTCCACAAAATAAACACTTCATTCTAGTCATCCAGGCAGTCCAGCAGACTATGCACAAAGAAATGTAAAGCACTATATTTCAAAAGAATTATAGATTGAATGGTACATTCTATTGCATTACATACTATTCAATGAAATAAATATAACTAATATATCAATTTGATCAAGTGATACTCTTAGTTTTAGACATAATGAAAATAGAGTAACCACCAAAAGTGCAAAAATCACAAGAACTGTGAAGAGCTTCACACTAAATGATGTGGGTAATTACCTGATCCACTCCACATCTCAATGTTAGAAATGTCATCCGTACCTCCAGGAGGAGGGGTGTGTGATAATATGCCATGAACTTTGTGAATTGTATACTCCAAACTGCATTTAGAAAAGAGTAAATTGAATTGTTCCAAGATTTCTGATCAAAGGGAAGAAATTGCAGATTTCATGTGAAATCCAGGGGCCACTTATGTCACCAAAAAGCAATGGTTTAACATTCCCTAAGTTAACAAGTCAAAGGTGTGCTTACCAATCAGTAGCCAGATAAACCTCTAGTGATGAAACAAGTTCTTTAGTAGGCATCACCAGCTTTCAGATTGAGAGTGCCATGACTTTTACAACAATGGATAAAGTCCATGGAAAACATAACTTCCAAAAGTTTCTTTTTTAATGTTCAACTACATGATAATGTCTTGACAAGACTAACAGAAATTTCCATAGAAAACTTGGCGGCAATAACCAGAAAGACCAAAAATTATATAGCTAGGTATCCTTGTAAAGAATAATTATTTTGCATCACTAACCTTGGTCTAGATTGACTCCCACCAACACCACCTACATTCTCAGTATGGACCTCTAACAAAAAGAAAATTGTAGTTAGTCACCAATGAGAGTAACAATATTACCAACCATGAAGAAAATTCCTTTGAAGGAAGAAAAAAATGAAGAATTGTCGGACACACCTTTTGGCTCTAAAGTTCGCATAACCTTTTCCAGACTAATGTAAGTAAAGTAACTGCATCAAGTACAAATTATGCTCAATCAGAACAAACCCTACTAGAGGAGTTCACTCATAGAGGAACTTCAAGGTAGAAAATTAGATTGCCTGATCCTTCTGCCATATGAGAATTATAAACAGAAGTAAGCAATCATTTGGACTTCCACAAGGACAGAACTGATGGAGATAATGAAACTCCGAACAGATGTCGAATTAGAAAACTCCACTGGGCAAAGATGTGAGACCTGATGTCGATGTACTTGAAATACTTTAATGAAAAAACTTCCAGTAAGAGATCAATATCTACATGAGAATTAACCTGAAAATAATAATGCTCATATCAGCTATAAACATCAAGCATCAAACATTGCTAATTTCTCTGTTAAACGAGATACATATATATATATATATATATAGAGAGAGAGAGAGAGAGAGAGAGTGAGAGATGCAATTTTAGCAGATATACAAAATTGTAGCTCACAATACTATGGATAAGCCGGTGGTATATTGCCGATTGGAACCTGCCACCTTTGCCCAGCTTGACAAACTCCATTATTGTATCAAGAACAATCTCCTGCAGAGAATAACAAAAATTGCCACACTAGATATCAACAAGAAAAGATCAATCTAGTGAAAAAAAAAAGTAAGTCCAATATGAATCGATCAAAATCAAAACTCAGCTTGAGAAGGAATCAAACCATTACAGGAATTACTTATGTGTATATAAAAGAGCTTGAAAAATACAAACGCAAACCAAATCCTTAATTCCCCGATATTCAGATGATAAGTTTACGTTTTTTTTTTCCTTTTGGCAGCTAAATAACAGTATTCATTAGCGTCCAGCTAATTCCGCGAGATGCTTAATCAAATGGATGCAGCCTAAGGTACAGCCTTTGAAATTTCAAAATTCCTAACATTAATTAAGTTTAAAGGCAAAAAGATGGGCCTAGAAGTATGAAGAAGGAATTATAATTCAGAAGCTATGGAGAAATTCTTCAATTCATTCTACAGAAATACATTAGAAAACTTAAGCTAATCGATGCCGCTGCAGTTAACTACTGCTTACTTTGAGAGCACCTTCCGCCTCCGATGAGACCACAATATCGACCAGAGACCTCACGAACTCATCGAACTTGGACCTGAGCCACGTCTTGTATATCAACTCAGGATCCTTCTCCGATTCCCCCTTGAGGCTGGAGGAGGCAGACGCAAGGGAAGGAAGGTCGGAGACGAGAGGGGTGAAGAAGGACTGGAGAGAAAGCACACACTCCAGCACGTGCTGCGGCGGGGAGGAAGGCGTGACGAAGGTGAGGAGGAGGGGGAGGTTGTTGATGTGAGCTCGGGAGGAGAGGAGCTGGTGACCTAGAGCTTTTATGTCCTTGAGCTTGTACTTCTTCCCTCCCTTCTTCCCGTCGCCGGAGAGTGCTGGCGCCATTGATGTAGGTCGGTCGGAGGGCGGGCGCGAGAGGACGGGGGGGCTTTTGCAGGGTTGAGGAGACCGGGCGGGGGCGCCTGTAATTGTGGCTTATCTGAGTGATTTCCTATCAGATTGGGCCAGTAGTAAAAGGGCTGTAGAGTCTCATGGGCTCGGCCCATGAAAGCAGGGCTTTAGCTTTGTTGGGCCGCACCCAAGCCCAAATCAATCCAGCCCGTGATCGGCCCATGATTTTCATAAATTTTGGATAGTATCAAGAATTTTGGGTGGTGGTGGTGGTGGCGGCGGTTCCTCAATTTGCATTATCATTTTGTTGCTATTTAGTACCCAAAAATAAGCAAATTCACCGGACTTCGGTTGAAAAAAAAAAGAAGAAGAAGAAGAAAATGGAAATTTTTTAGATAAAAAGGAAGGTAATTGCCCAATAATCCGTAAGGAATTACCTCGATCAACCACCGGACGGACGGACAGATGGACGGACGGTGCGGTTGGAAGAACAGGGCCAACGGAAAAATAAATATTCACGATAATCCCGTGCTGAATAATCCCTGCCTTCTCCCCGGCCTTACTCTTCAAGAATTCGAATTCGTGTCGTACTTTGCTACCGCCAGGCCTTCTCCCTTGATTCAAATCCTAATTCCGTCAGTGTCAGCGCGAGCGGCCGAGAGTTCTGCCGTCACACGGCGGAGGCAATTTGGACTTGTCCGGCCGACACCTAGGAAGGGAGGATCATCGTGGCCTTTCATAATGGCCATTTATTGACAATCCTCCAACCCCTGTTTTCTTCTATAATATATATTTATATTTATACCTATATTTTATAATATTATTATTATTATTATCACATTTTAATAAAACGCGCATATTCATTTTTAAATATAATAATAATAATATATTATTATTATTATGACGGTTGATGCTGACAGATACAGCTCATGGATTCAGCTGAATACTAATATATAATTATTGCCAACTGGACTCGATTAAAATAGGCTGAAAATTTGAAACCGTTGAGTGGTTATTTATATCAAATTATCTTAATTAAATTATACCTATTTTCTTGAGAAAGACCTACTTTTTAACATAAATTGTCTCATATGGTTCAATATTTATTTTTCTTAAATAAAGTATCAATTTTCAAATCATGTGAATGAAAAATATTTATGCCGAAAAAGTCGTATCAATATTTTCTTTTCTTGTTTTAAGTTGGTTTAAAAAAAGAGAGAAAAATTAATTGGATCGTCTAATTTTTTTAATAAATAATAAATTACATTTCTATATTTTTTTTANTTAAGTCAGTTTGATGAGCTACATTTTTTAATGCAAATTAATTAATATTTAGAAACCTAGAGATTAATTAATTCA
>CXYZ01012790.1:825886-848257 GCA_900006705.1 Sonneratia caseolaris | reverse complement strand
GAATTATTTTAATTAATTTATATTAAATAACTATACTGATTTTTTTTAAAAAAAAGATGTAATTTATTTTAATAAATTATTTATAAAGGGACAAAGTTGATAAATGGTAGGAAGGAAGTCTATCTGTCCCTCTCACTTCCACGGTAGAGTCATCGCCTCTCCATCTCCATTGCTATTCTCTGTGTTCCCCCGGCGTCTCCGTCTCTGTTCTGGTGGAGGGGCAACCTTGAGCTTCGCAAAGCTCGGCAGGCTTAAACGCGGAGGATTGAAATCGATCGACCTAACAATAATATCTCTCGGGGGAACAAGTAACACACGTCACATATCCTCTGCCCGCCTTCCCATCCCGTTGATGCCCGAAAAATATTGAACTGACCCACACAAGTCTCCGGTTCAGCACCCCCCCTTTTCCTCTCCTTCGTCTTCTCTCAGATCATTGTTGTTGTCGTCGTCCGTCCTAATCCATGGTGTTCGAGAAGCGGGCTAGCACGTCCTCCCATGCCCTGAACCCCCCGCCGCTCCCAAGGGAGGACACGCCGCTCCTCGGCAAGGGACAGGGCCACCCTCTCTCATCGCAGCCCAAGACCTTTGCCAATGTCTTCATCGCCATAGTCGGGTCGGGTGTCTTGGGCTTGCCCTACAGCTTCAAGCGTACCGGTTGGGTCACGAGCCTCATCATGATCTCCTTTGTGGCCCTCCTCACCTACCACTGTATGATGCTTCTGGTCCACACCCGCCGGAAGCTCGAGTCTCTGACCGGTTTCTCGAAGATCTCCTCGTTTGGGGACCTTGGCTTTGCCGTCTGCGGGTCGATTGGGAAGGCGGTTGTGGACGTCATGATCGTGCTGTCCCAGGCTGGGTTCTGCGTCGGATACCTCATCTTCATAGCAAACACTCTCGCCAATCTGTATCTTGGATCGACGTTTTTGGGGATATCGGCCAAGGCTCTGTACATTTGGGGCTGTTTCCCCTTCCAATTAGGGTTGAATTCAATTAAGACGCTGACCCACTTGGCTCCCCTGAGCATATTCGCCGACGTTGTCGATCTTGGGGCTATGGGAGTCGTGATGGTTGAGGATTTGGGCATCATCCTGAAGAAAATTCCCGAAGTTCGGGCCTTTGGGGGCGCCTCCGTATTCTTCTATGGGATGGGTGTGGCGGTATACGCCTTTGAAGGGATCGGGATGGTCCTGCCACTGGAGTCCGAGACGAAAGATAAGAGCAAATTCGGCCGTGTCCTCGCAATCTCAATGGCTTTCATCGCCGTCATGTACGGAGGGTTTGGGGCGTTGGGCTACTTCGCCTTTGAGGAAGACGTGAAGGATATCATCACAGCTAACTTGGGGAAAGGCCTCATTAGCACTCTTGTTCAGCTAGGCCTTTGCATCAATCTCTTCTTCACTTTCCCCTTGATGATGAACCCAGTCTACGAAACTGTCGAGAGGCGGCTCTGCAACGGGAATTACTGTATCTGGTCGAGATGGTTGCTAGTGTTAGTGGTGAGCTTGGTTGCCCTTCTGGTTCCAAACTTTGCCGATTTCTTGTCATTGGTTGGAAGCAGTATCTGCTGTGGATTAGGTTTCGTCTTGCCTGCTCTGTTCCATCTGATGGTTTTCAAGGAAGAGTTGGGCTGGAAAGGATGGACTGCTGATGTCGGGATTGTGGTGTTGGGACTCACCCTCGGCGTATCAGGTACCTGGTCTTCTCTCGCTGAAATATTCTCGGTCAAGGTATAAACAATGATATTAGAATCAAATATCAACTGTTAGATGTGATGTGGTGTGAGATTCGGTTTATGTCACTAGGGGGAAGAGCTGAAGGCCCTTCTCTTCTCTGTGTTATGGATTTGAATGTGTATAAGCTATTGAATTATTTATTCCTCGAGACAATACTGAAGTAATCTTCACGAGGAGTTGTTTTGTGCTAATCAAGCATGGATTTCAAATAAACAAGTGACTCTGCGAAATGTTCTCGTTTTGTTCATCAGTTCATGACACACGTACATCTTTCGATCATCTGATGATGGATCGGAGCTCATACGTGTTCTCTAGTTCTTCCCTTCCGACGACTGAATTGAACTTTACTCTAACACACACTGATGGAGAAAAGGTGTGATGAGGCAGCCGCTCGCGCTACCCCCATCCTGATATGGGAAATCCAAACTCTCATTTCTTCAGAGACTGAAACTGGATGCTGTTAATCTTTTTGTCGACTGGCCAGGCCGATAGGAAACGGCAGGTGCAAAAGATTTGCTTCCTGTAACTGAGTTACATTGAGATGCCTAATCCATTCAGGAGGCCATAGCTGTAGTAGGCAGGAAATGGAAGGGGACCCATTATCTGAGAATGCGGTTTTCATGGGAAGCATCGATCTCTCGGCTCTTCCTGCAGTGCACCCTCTGCAGAATTTAACAGCCGGCATAGATGCAAACTGGAATCCAAATGTAGAAGATACCGTTTCTTCTTCTTCTTCAAACCCGTGACCGCTCGGCTAATTGTACCTTGGTGGTGGATTTCCGAGTGGATGTAGCCGAGAACTTGCCATAAATATGAAGAGATGGACCAGAATACTGGCAGAATCGCATCACAGGATCTGGTACTCATGGGATGAAGCCAGCCAGCCAGCCAGCCAACCCGAAGAGAATCTATTCAGTCACTGTTTTATCCAAATAGAATCAAACCCGGTATAAACAAGACAAGAATTTTTAGGGTTCCTGATCCTTAAAAATATACAGAATGCGGGCCAAGGAGACTCTGCTATGAGCTACAAAAATTTCACCAACTACAACAAGCGGAAAAGAAGGAACACAGAGGAAGCTAACAACGAGGGACAGATGCACAGAAAAATTATACATTACAATACACAAACCAGTTTGAAGGGGGCGGTAAAACAGGAGAGCAGCACCCCAGAATCAAAATGCTCTATGTGGTAAACAAATCAAGCACCGAAAACTTGGGGACTCCAGAAAAATTCTCAGATAAAACTGTCCCACCACAACACTAATAATCCCGCTAGAACGCACTCCAGTTATCAGAACCTCTTCTTGGTGTCTCTCCCCAGGCGTCCGAGCTTCTCCTTGGTGTCTCGTCCCAACTGTTTGAACTTCTCCTTGGGGTCTCGCCCCATTGATCAGAAGCTCTCCTTGGTGTCTCTCCCCAGGGGTCTGAGCTACTCCTCGGGGTCTCGCCCCAATTAAAGGTACTGCTAAAGTTCTCACCAAAATTATACGTACTTTTGGGGGTCTCGCCAAAATTATACGTACTTCTGGGGGTCTCGCCAAAATTATACGTACTTCTGGGGGTCTCGCCAAAATTAATGGCGCTTCTAGGGGACTCATTCCAAATATCTGATCCCCTCCGTGGAGTTTCCCCAAAAGACGTCTTAAAGGGGCCCATCCCAAATGGGTCTGAGTCATCAAATGACGGGAACCCATGACCGACATCAGAGTCCTTGGTGCTACGCATAGAATCAAAACGGCTGAGGGTCTCCCGCTGGGGAAACAGTCCATCATCATGCAGATTGAAGGAATCATACCTCGATGAACCATCAAAGAGCCCCCGCCCCGATACACCATCATTCTTCTGTGTTGGTGAGAAGCCTGCATTCGTCATTGGGGTGCTGGGAACAGATTCGTCAAAGATGGTGCTCCTCTTCTGGGAACTAGGCTGCACTGATGTCCTGATTGGATTTAGACCAAAACTTCCATGTCCAAGGAAGTAATCATCCTTGAATTTGTTATTATCAGTGTCCTGAAGAATACACATAATTATGTTGCTGTGCACTAATTTGAACTTTGTAGATTGTGGGAAGCAACTAGTTACCTTGTTGGAAATAACAGCATTAAAGCCCAATATAGAATCACCATCATCATCATCAATTTTTCCCCAATCTAGCTCATCAAAATTCTTGTTACCAGAAAGGACAGATTCTGAAACCTTTTTATCACTGTACAACAAATAGACATCATTAATGTCAATAAAGCGAGATGCCTCCAGAAAAATATGCAGCACTGTAGAACTAGACTTTACCTTGGGTTTTCTTTGTCAAATGACGCAGATTTTTCAGCACTAGTAGTCTTTCCAAAGCCAGAATCTAGTAAATCTTCCTTAGGAGGGCTCCCACTCGAAGTTATTGCTCTAGGAGTGCCTGTCGCAGATCGTGGGGATCCACCAGTATCACTTTTATCATTACGCACTCTATTCTCCACCACTGCATCTTCCTGCATGCCAGGAGGCTTATCTGACATTGCATCTTCAGCATGAGTCAACGCTGTGGGAGATTTTGGACTCTCAACTTTAGAAGCAGCCTCCACCTGGGGAGTTGGCAAAGATTTTTCTTTTGGAGGTGCTATGACATTTTGTACATCAAGAGTGAGCTCCTTGACGAATGTGAAACCTGAGTGGAGATAATTCGCATAAGCCAAGGGGCAACTTCAGTTGATAAAGAGAGGATCTAAGCTAAAAAATTTATTACTACCAATGCACGGTTTGGTACTTTCTAACCATGAGCTTCGAATCAATGCAACAACGAAACTTCTTGGAGGCAGCGGTTAAAAGATTATGGTAATCAAACAAAGGAAACCAGTTGATGCAGATAGTTCACAAAAATTCAGCTGCTTTATAAAAGCATCCTTAAGAAGAAAGGGAATTGGAATACCTTCATCTTCAAACTTATCCCAATTTTCATCCCAATCAGCAGCAGTTGCTTGAATGCCAGACTGCCAGCCTTCACCCAAAATAAAGGACAAGAAAAACATTAGAAGGCAGATGTCTCAATCAGCAGTATAAAAGAAAATCGTTTAAAATGGGAATTAGGGCAAACATGGCATGGGCAGAACTAGAATTACAATCAGAAAGATTCTGCTAAAAAATATTTAATAGCTTCAAGATGTAGAGCTACAATTATGCACCACTTCCTCTCTAGATAACTATCAGGACATAGGGTATAACAACTAAACCAAACCCCCATCCCCCTAACTAACTGTCAAACATCTTAACCATAAAAGAGTAGTAGCATCTATCTTTTTCTGTCCACCCCTATATTAAGAAAATGCCTTCGTTTCTCTTTTCATCTTGGTACTGGAAACAAATATGAAATTCTCCCCTGTTTCATAGTTGATGAGCAAATTTTGGGGGAAAAATATAACTGCAGCTATGTGTTCCACAGTATTAAGAACGAAAAAGATTACCAAATGGAAGCTCAACAAGTGATGTAGGTTTTGCACGTAACCCATAGTTCTTGCAGCGCTCATTGAGAGCTTTCACTAGATCGTCAAGATCAGACTGGATGCGATTGGCATGGTCCTGTATGTTTCAGAAAGAAACAATGCTAAGTAGTCTTCTTTAAGACACAAGCTTGGGGTAGGTAATTCTTAAGCACACCTGAACAGTACTGTCAGCATTGCCATCTTTATTTAGTCCAACAATTGCCCGGTATAGATCCATCTTTTTCTCCTGTAGCCAAAATTTGAAGATTGTTTCAAAAGGAAGGCACAAAGAAACAGCACTGGCAGGGACCACAGAACTTTTAATGATTAGAAAAAGAGATGCCAGAGAAATTGATCATTGTATGACATGATATACCTGTATATCACGAAATGTAGCTTCTTCAATGGTCAGCTTGGAGGCCACGTTTCCTGTTTGCCTGTATTTCTCTTCGTATTTTTTTGCAAGGACCTCAACCTGAGTGAACATGGAGATCCTCGATTCTACATCACCAATGGCCAATATAATATGCCATGAAGATATGTTCAGATCATGAGAGCAATACCTCGGGTTTATCACCAGAAATCCGCTCCATGATTTCATTTAGTCGGTTATCACACCTGCTTTTGTACAGAACCTAATGTAATGGATAAAATAGAAGGAAACTGAATAATATTAGAAATTTAGACCAGCAACATCTACTTAATAGTACTCTGAAAAGTGCATCATAAGTGTTGACGATAGAATTAGCAATCCAAAGATGAAACATTGTGTGCAACCCAGAAGGCAGCTATAGACACCACACCTTTATGAAGAAAATATAATAAAGGTGTGCTAGATCTAAAGGTATTAGCTATATTGGCATTAAAAGTTTCTGAATGATACACTAATATTTGCGAAGATCATATGATCCAGAATTATATGCACAAATCAGTTGAAAGAGAGCAAAACTCTGGCCAGACATTAGCTGAGGGGCCTTCGCGTCAACGGCCCACCCTGCAAGTTTTTAGTGGCTATAGTTTACAATTGCTGATTCTATCATAATAAAACCTGCCTGACATGTAAGATATGAACTAACAAAACTATTTCAATAAACAATAAATATATGCATCCAGGTACAATAATATCAGAGTACAGTAGAAAACAATCCTGAAGAAGATAATCACTTACAATTTCTTGCATCTTAGCATGATAGAACTCAATTTTCTGTTTAGAGTCAAGTATTTCCTTCTCCAGCTCTTCAACCTAAAACAACATTAAATAAATCAGTAAGTCTGCAAGTGCATGATGAAGTTCTCATGAGAATGCATATGATTCTACTTTCCACATAAATGAATCAATAATATAGAGTGATCAAGTGACATTCATAATTTCATAAAACCAAAAGTGTATTTAATTGGAATGCATTCATAGCAATGTTATTCAACAGAAAATAATAGAAACCAGCTTATCCCGATATTAAGTCCTGTCAAAGACAACTGAACCTTATTGCTCTTCTTTCTTTCCTCACGGGCATAAAAGCTAGCAATATAGTAATAACTCTTATGATGATAACTGTTAAAATGAGATCACCCCCAAAATTTATATTAAAAAAATCAAACTTGAGAAAGCAAGAAAACTAAAGGCAGAAAAGCATCACCTTCTTATCAGCCTCCATGGCTTCTTGAAACCTTGAATTCAGTGAGTTCTGCTCTTCCTGACTGAGTTGGTTCACAAGGTGTTTCTCCAGTATTGGAACCTTCGACTTTTTCTGATTAGCTTGAGTTTCACCATCAACCGTAGAGCCACTAGGTGGCAATGGAGGCTTCCCTCTTGATGCAGATGGTACATGCTGACCACGCACCACTTGTCTTTGTTGCATCCCTTTTAAAAGAGAAACTTAAACTTAGGCTCTCTGAACAGCTAAAAATACAATAAGAAATCACTCTTTGCAAGAAGCAATACCAGGCATGGGGCCCCAGCCTGCATTTGGATATCCCCCTGCTGGCTCAAAAACAATATTGCTTGGGAGCACTGGTGGAAGGGGACACCCCTCTCTATGCCTTTCCATCAAATAAAGTGCAATGCAGAACTCCCTGAGAGAGAGCATACTATCATTATCCTGATCTGATAAGTCCCACACTTGCTTTAATACCTCTGACAAACATAAACAGAAATATCATGATGAGAACGTTGCCCAAAAAACATAATAGCTACTGAATTATGCTTTAACAAAAGAGGCTCTAACTGTACTCGTGAAAACAAAAAAGTCTAATACTATAATTGCTAGAGAACATCACGAGTTAAAATGGAAAATGCATGCATTAATCAGCCGTCCAAGAACAATATTAAGGTTAATGTAGCTAAACTATTCCTTATAAGAGAAAAGAGAGGACTATAGCTTTTGATGCAATGCTGCAAATGAACCGTTGTTTTTTTCTTTTTCTTTTTCTTTTTTTTTTTTTGAATTAGGAAAGATATCATACATTGTCTCAATGCATACTCATACAAAAAATATGTAAACCAGCACCACTCACTCCCAAGGTCCTTGAAAAAGAATATTGATATCTGTGTTGCAGATTTATCTCCCTCAAACAGATATTCAATTTGAATTAGCCTATGCAGGAAACAAGATGAACAAAGTAATGGAATATACGCATATCTAAAATGATAGGAGCTAAGAAAATGAATTGTGAATGAACTACTTCCGCAGCTGCAGAGTTTTTAAATTTATTTCCATTTATGTTATATACCTCTAGGAAGCCTCCAGCTCAGAAACAGATTCCGGGCCTGTTCACCGGTAATTTTCCCATCCTTGTCCGTGTCTACTTCAACAAATACTTTCATATATTTCTGAACATCAATTTGAGTCATTTTAGGCCATGGCATCTGTGACTGACTTGAACTGTAATTTTCTGATGCTCGTAAGTTCCCAGAGGTAGAGAATGAGAAAGGAGTCAGACTAGGCCCCTGAGGAACTTGTTTTAAGGAATCAAGGGCATTTGTCATGGCAGAAGGCTGAGTAGCAGAAGAGGGAGAAGATGCAGCTGTTAAAACAGTTGCATTGACTGCAGAAGGCCCCTGCCTGGGTTGCGATTGGATTGCAGAGAAAACATCACCTCCAAAGATTGAGTCAGAAGCAAATCCATTCCTGGAACCTTCCTGCTGTTTGGTATCTTTAACAGGTGGCTTGGCTGGGACTGCCCCAGAAGGTGCTTGTGGTCTAGGTGGCAGGGAAGCTTTAGAGGCTGCTGGTGCAGATTCAAATCCACTCGAAATTGCTGAGAAGCCAACTCCATGGCTGGAGACCTTTAAGACTGAGCCACCAGAAGGACCATTTAGGGTTTCAGTAGACCAATCACCCTCAATATTTGAAGAATTTGCACGAACAGCAACACCACCACTAGAAAACCCTCGTGTTGGAATGGTGTGGGCTGGATGTGGAGAAGAAGCAGACACTGCTTGGGGAGGCCTCATTAGCTGACTTCCTTGATGAGTGAAATGCTGCTGGTTCAAAGTTGAATTTGTAGGCACTGGCAGTCCTCTGTATCCAACACTTTGAGAAGGTATAGGAGCAACAGCCCCAGGACGTGGACCAGGTGCTGGAACAGCAGTATTCAACTGTGTTACAGGTACAGCAGCAAGGTTAATCTTTGGTGCTGGGATTTTGGCAGCAGCTGGGCCATACAATGCTGCCTTTACAATGTCATGGGTCAGTTCCCGCTTGCTTTGTGCCACAGTTACAAGTTTAAGAGCATTATAGAACTCTGGCCGGCCAAGGGAACCGGTTTGGTTCTGGTCAGCATAATCCCATATCTGCAGAAATCGCATATAAGCACGGCAGATATTGAATAACTGTTGCACCCATCTCTCTCCACTATCACAAATAAAAGTAGCCTAAACAATATTAACTCATGAAAGTCCACATATGCATGGGTGGCCCCATCAAGGCTACACGCTCAGGGAAAGAATCAAGCCCACATCCTCACGAGCAATTCACGAGTTGTACAAACACTCTATTCACTTAAACTAACCGTTAGGGGATGACCTAAACAACATTAACTGACACAGTAACTGTTTTTCCCCCCCATGAATCATTAGTGCAGAAGACAGCACGCTGCATCATATTTCCCGAGTCAAATAAACCATTATCAATGTGAAGCCTGGGTACAGTGAAAAACAAATCTTGCAACACTGACAAAGATATACCATTTCCCCCATAAATTTTCCAATTAGTTAATGATTGAACATGCATTCAGTAATGGAAATAAAAATGAATACTTAAGATGATAGCTGGAAAGGATAGAGACCCTTTCCCAGAAGAAAATATTCTGATATCCAAAGGAAAAAAGGAAATTTTCTCGTGGGAAATCATCAGTGTTCTCCATTTTGCCAAATGCTCCACTCTCATAATTTTACATTTTTTTAGAAACAACTTTGGACTTTCTGCCGCTCTTCCAATATATCTGGTTTTTTATGTCCCAATTGAAAACTTCTATACTATCTATTCCAGTGTCCTTTGAATATTATTGGAATTCTATCTCCCTGTGTGTCAGAGATATTGCTTAAAGGATCTAGAGGAGAATGAGAAGATATTCAAAGAATTGTTCAATATATGGACCCTCATGTTTGAATGACTTGAAGAATGATGCTTTGGGTTATTAAAAGCTTGTTTCTGCTCTGAAAACTACAATAAATCAACTAGACGCATCTAACTTATTCATCCGCCTTGCTGTATGATGCATTTCAATTATGCAACATAAAACTGATAAGCAATTTACAGCACCCATAAAAACGAACTAGTGATGAGCAGTGAGAATTGGCCTATATTTACATCAAGAATCTAATTACAACTTGCAACTAGATAAAAATAGGTGTACAAGGAACAAAACCCAGAACCCCAATTAACTTATGAATTTACTGTCGTTCATTTTTTCGTTGGTAAGCAACTGCTGAGATCAGCCAAACGACTAAAGGAACCGGAAATGCATTCAAGAAACAAAGGTAGCATCAATTCGGCTCAAATTCTCAAAGAAGTTCACCAACCACGCTTTAATCTGAGCAATCTCCGTGTTATTCCAATGACTATCGACATTAACCATCGGGTCTTAAAGATGATCCATAAAAAGCATATCGAAACATGGCAAT
This sequence comes from Sonneratia caseolaris, assembly GCA_900006705.1. Taxonomy (NCBI): domain Eukaryota; kingdom Viridiplantae; phylum Streptophyta; class Magnoliopsida; order Myrtales; family Lythraceae; genus Sonneratia; species Sonneratia caseolaris. The sequence goes on along the minus strand of CXYZ01012790.1, from coordinate 837,926 downwards.
TTCCCTCAGCTCAGCTTCCAATGTTGCTCTGAAGCGGAGAGACTTACCTTGGAAAGCACGGGTTTGGGTAAACCGGACCCCTGGAAGAAGGAGACGGCCTCGGCGCCACTGATACGGCCATCACGATCCAAATCTGCTCTCCTGAAGTACGAATCGAAGAGATCCGCACTCGCACCCGGATTCTGCGCCGATGCCATTCGTCAGAGCAAGAGGAGAGACATATACCACCGTCCGCTCACGAAATCCGCCGATCAGAAGGGCGAATCTGCGGGCAGGGACATTGAGAACGCTGCGCCCGCCTAGCACCGGAAACGTTTGAGCACTGACGAATTCGGAGATCTCCGAGCAGGAGAGAGGGCTCGGCAGGACCAGTTGGGCTTCAACCTCTGCGAATCGGATAAACAGAGAGAGAAAGGAACCGAGACAGCAAGCAAATCGATTATTAATTACAGATCATTAATTTCCATTTTTCATGAACATGTAGCTCGTTCCCGTGCAAGCCGAAAGAGATGCTAAATGGTTGGATTTGATTTCGAATAGCTATTTTAATTGAATTAAAGAAGGTTTGTGTATCAAATTCAATAAATATATGTGTTGAACAAGAATCGAGCTAATATATTTTTTATTGAACTAGTTATAAAACTGGATTCACCGGCTTATACCACCAAAAACCTATCCTAAATTATTAATTTGTTGTCGAGTAATTTAAATTTTTTAAAAAATAAAAAATGAGGTTGACAGTTCAAATCAGTCCACTTAGGCTTCACCTCAAGCTGAGTTATGATTTCATAAATTATGATAGTAACCGGTGAATTTATTATATTTATTAAATTAAATTATAATTAAGTCAAACAATTTTATATATGTTTTAAACTTGCTTAGACCTCTCATTTAAGGCTAGTTCGAGCTCATGATTATATTCCTCAAGTTTGAAAATTAAGAATGACATTAAATATCACCAAAAATCATAGTACCATTCACATATTTATAATAATGGCATGGTGAATTTGTACGTGCATTCAATGAAGATTTAATAAGGTATCAACTCTGCAGTTAATTTTGAGAGCGGACATTTAAACACATAAGAAAAGTCCTCGATCGCGTCGATGCAGACAATGAATGATGCTAAGAATTGCAAATTTGCAAGAGAGACTTGCGGACACGGCGGGCCCAATGACTGAACAATTCCGATCCATCCACTCATTGTCTGCGCCAGCCTGTTTTCTTGGGCTTTAGTACCCTTAGTTCGAACCGGTGCCGCGGGCTCTTAGCAAATTCTTTCGGCACATCGCGAGCGATCCGACTGAACCGGATTGCCGATGTGACTGCTCTGGCTGATCAGGATACGAACGGAATGAGGAACTCGGGGGAGAAGAAGACAGCTCAGCGGATGGACAGCTCAGCGTCCGTCCACGTCTTCGCCTTCACTTCCTTTGTCCTTTCAGTGGCCACCGAAAGCCGACACGTCACCGCAACTTCCTTCGCTTGAGCTGGATAGATTCGGACCTTTTTACCCTTCCTGGGTGTAAGGCACGTAAATACATGCAATGATATTGTATAGACCATCGACTTTCAGCTACCCTGTCAAGTTTAATTGACGCCATGCACACATTATAGATAGTTAGATATAATTGGACGGCACACGTATTACCTCAAATCCATGTAAGGAATATGTTAATTATATTGAGATATTTATAAAAAAAATTTACCTATTTTAATAAAAAAATTATATAATAAAAATTTAATATACAATAACTTAAATAAAAAATATTATTTTTTATTTTAAAATTATTTTAAATTAAAACAAAGATAAGATAACCTCCCTCTTTTGTCCCACAGTTGTTTTATATTCAGATATTTATCGAGGGTGTGATTGATTTAAATTCAAGTGTATTATCCATGAGAAATTAAAATTATTTTAATTATCAAATTTTTTTACTGTGCAATTCGAATTTAAAATTTTATTAAGAAGAAAGTGAGTTAATTTAACCGAGTGGTACGTGATCGCCGTACACTCAGTTTCAACAATTATACCGTTATAAAAAATTTCAAAAATTTTGAAAGCAGAGAGAGAGAGAGAGAGTGTCTGCGAAGAAGAGAGCCCACACGTCGCAGCTGTCTCCAGCCCATTTCCCTCGCAAACGCCTAGCCTCACCCGCTTTATATAACCCTCCGCTCTCCCTTCCTTGTCCGCCATCCTCGCCGCCGCCGCCCACCTCCTCTAGACATAATGTCGCCCACCCATCTCTTCGTCTCGTTCCTTTTTCTTGCCCTGACGAGCAGCCCACACTCGGCCGGAGCTTCCGCTAAGCAGTACCAGACATTGAACACAAAGCCCCAGTACTTCAACCCGAAGCTGCCCCTCCGGCCGCTCTCCTCATCTAAGCGGTTCGAGGGCTCCTCCGACCTGGTCCACCTCCGCTACCACATGGGCCCCGTCCTCTCGTCCACCCCCATCAACATTTACCTCATTTGGTACGGCCGGTGGTCCCCTGCCCACCAGCTCCTCATCAAGGACTTTCTCCTCTCCATCTCCCCGTCCCACACCCGCCGCGCCTCCCCGCCCTCTCCCTCAGTCTCCGAGTGGTGGCGCACCGTGTCCCTCTACACCGACCAGACCGGCGCCAATGTCTCCAGGTCCGTCGTCATCGCCAGCGAGCACCACGACAGTGCCTACTCCCACGGCACCCACCTCACCCGCCTCACCGTCCAGGACGTCATCGCCTCCGCCGTCCGGTCCGCCCCCTTTCAGGTAAGGAAGAACTTGGGATGGATCTCATTTTTAAGTTTTATTTTTCTTCTCTTTCCTTTTAATCTTCTAAATAATTGTCTTCAGGTCGACCACAAGAACGGGATCTACTTGATCCTGACGTCGGAGGACGTGACTGTACAGGATTTCTGCCGGGCGGTCTGTGGGTTCCACTACTTCACCTTCCCCTCCAAGGTGGGCCACACACTGCCTTACGCCTGGGTGGGCAACTCCGGCAAGCAGTGCCCGGATGTCTGCGCCTACCCGTTCGCCATTCCGTCCTACATGGGCGGCGGCGGCGGCTCGGGCCCACGCCCGCTTTCTCCGCCTAACGGTGAGGTCGGGGTGGACGGCATGATAAGCGTGATCGGCCACGAGCTGGCGGAGCTCGCCACCAACCCGCTCGTGAATGCATGGTACGCCGGAGAGGATCCCACCGCCCCCACTGAGATAGGGGACCTCTGTGAGGGGCTGTATGGGACTGGCGGCGGCGGCGGATACATCGGCCAGGTGATGAGGGACGGGTCGGGGCGGAGCTTCAACGCAAATGGTCGGCGAGGCCGACGGTTCCTGGTCCAGTGGGTGTGGAGCCCGGAACTGAAGGCCTGTGCGGGGCCCAATGCTCTCGACTGAGAAGCACCACCATCGATGAAAAATCTTGTTCTTGACTATACCCAACTCCTATACCGGGTACTCAATGTCGGATTAAGTCGATGGATCGATAGATCGATCAATTTACAGCGACCCTATCCTATAAAGTCGGTCTACCAATGGGTTGGTTCAAATTAATTTTGTAATTTGTATAGGGAAATTTGTCGGATATTTTTTCTATTAATTTGTTTGGCTATTCTTTGGTGGGGTTATTTTGCTGTTCTTTTCCCTTCTTTTTTTTTAAAACTTCCGTGTAAAAAGCTATACAGGATTGTGCTTATTTATTTTTATTTTCTTCTAATGATTTTTCTAGCCATGGATTTTTCTTTTTCAGATGATAGCCACATGTAGGGCATACCAAAATTATGGAATTAGCATGTTGTTTGCTACTCCGCGAGGATGAAAATGGAATACAATAATAGATGATAATCTAAAATTATGTAATTTTACTAAAATAAGTTGATTGAGATAAATGGGATAATTCTCCTCCGTCCTCAATATTACCGCAGCTACTGGCACAGAGCTACCCTATTTTATCCATTCAAAAAAAACTGATATATAAGGTAATCAAATTCGAGAGTATATATGAGAAATTATTTATTATTAAAAAATAATATTTCATATGACTGTATTTAACATTATTATATGGAAAGATTCATTTATAAAAAAAAGATATGAAAAAATATTTTTTAGGTAGAAAAAGGAAGTTCACATGGCTCGATCCACTCTGGGAGGTAGAATCATAAAAGAAAAGGAAAAAGGCGAATTTGGGAAATAATTGAGAATTATTACAAGGTTAAAAAAAATAGACAGTTCGCCTGATAAGGACGGCAGTCCAGAAAGTACTGTGTCCCCTTTAGCAACTTGGCCCTGCCTCTGTCTGTTCCAGACGGACACTGGTCACACGTCAGTCCGAAACCTTCTCTTTTCGATCTAGTCAATTTCTCCCAATTTTAATTAATTTTCTCAAAAGGTCGATACACTGTACACCATTTTGCCCTCTTTTTTTAAAAAAATTTATTCACATCTAGTACCCAAAATTTAAAATCCTCTTATTTATCTAAAAAATTAAAAAAAATACAACAATAAAAATAATAACTTTTAGACCGTCTCGATTAATTTATATTAATTTTAATATTTAATTTTTTCTTAATAATATGATAGGTATATGAAGCATCCAAAACTAGTAAAATAAATATAATAATTCATCTCGATATTAATATAATAGTTATATTATTAAATATACTGTTTTAATTATTAAATATTCAGTATTATCCCAAAACTTATAGAATTATATTTTTATTAATTTTTTATACGATTTAATTTTAAAAATTACGGCAACTCTTTACTCTTTTTTTTTTCTAAAAAAATGCTCGTGAATTTATTAGTGAGTCACAGCTAATGCTATGGGCCCTACAGAGGGTACCTTCGAAAGACCGTATGATTGATGACCCAATCGTAGGGCAGGTGTTTGGCAACTGCACTCGAGTGGCGTCCTACCTAACTACTGCAACGATCGTAGAAGGCTGCGTGATTGGAGGCCAGCTGTGCAATGATCATCGGCTCGTGATCGTCAGCCATATATTTTTAACAGTAATTGAATTTCTTATAATTTTATATAAAATTATAAGAAATTCATTTTACATATATAATTATATGATATAACATCATATTTTTAATAATTATTTACGAATCACATATTCTTTTTTAGATTTCGGATCATGAGAAGTACAACTCACCGATTCTTATACTGTATTAAATTTATTAAAATTTTTAAGACATTGATTTTATTTTTACAATAAAAAATCTAAAGTGATATATAAAAATACTCAACCTTTTTTGATCATGTAATATTTTATTAATTATCCGATATAAGATCATATCATTAAGGGACGTAGATATGATAAGCATGTAACACTAACAGATTTGACCTAGGAACATGATGCCAATCACAGCGACAATTAACCGGATTTAGGGCCTCTTAGCCGGAGGGAAGATGCCCGAGAGAAACGGGCCTTCTGCATTCTCCTCCTTCAGGGAAGAGTTCACCTCGTTCTCGACTGTTGCCTTCAGCACACAGTGCCCGATCGGACAGGACTTAGTCAGTCCCAGCATTTATGGCAGAGACTAAATCAGAGGCTTGGGCGGGATGGTCCGACTTCATGCTCGAAGCATCTTGCACGTCAAATTGGCCCAGGCAACTCCAACGGTTCCTCCAAGCAAATCATCCGAAGGTTAGACCCAGAGGGGCAAACACCTGCTAGATTACTGTCTGGTCTGGCATTGACAACCTTGCCCGCATCGGGGAAACCTGAACGAATTGATCGGGTAAAAAAGCTTCGGTGTCACCACTTGGTCCCCTCTTTCCCGTTCTCGACCATCCACTGTAGCCCGAAAGTGAGATAATGCATCAAATATTGCCTTGGTGAGAACTGAAGCAGATATGGTTGAATTTAAGCAGCCAATCGGATATTTGCCAATCTTGAACGTGGACTTTTGGTGTCAGTCGTTGATCAGCTTCTTCCTCATAGTTTCCTCTTTTTTTTACCATTTTTTTCTTCACTTGCATATTTTCCTCCTCCTTTCATATTCATCAATCCCTTTCAAACAAGGAAGATTGTGTGTACTATTACAAAAGGGATCGATAAGTTTGAAAAGAAAATGCGAAGATTAAGGGCTTACAGGGGACACTAAGATTTCGGGTCGGGCGTGTAAGAAGACTCCTATTCTCATGGTGGCTGCATTGATGCAAGTCCAACTCTCAGGGCACAGTACCATAAATTGAGTGAAGCTACAAAAAAGCATAGGTTTCTTCGATCTCATTCTATAGCTCTCCGCTAGTAGTTGTCGGCCTCGCCAGCCGAGGAGAGTACGAGGATCGAGAACGAAGGGGCGGAAGAGGTTCAGCGTCGTTTTTTATGTCTCACGTTCATCTTCACCGCATCGCAGAAGAGCTCGGAAAAATGGGAGGACGCAAGACTCCAGCTTGACGCTCGGGCCTCCATTATTGGGCCCCGTCATTTCTCGAGAAGGGAGCTGTCACTTTCATTCGTGGTGGTCTGGATGCATCTTTCCTAGGCCCTCGTAATGGAGTTTAAGACCCGCTCCCCCTACCCGCTATCCGCATCTCGGTACCCGCGGAACCTAAAAGGCTCCTCTCTGCATCGCTTTCAGCGGACTTGGTCATCATCACCCGTTCCCTCATGTGATCCTCCTTCTCATTATTTGTTACTGCAATTTTTAATTTTCCCGATTGGTTAGGAACTCAAATTTACGTGGAGTTTTGGTCAAGATAGAAGAGGGATAGGTAGGGAGGTGAAGTCAACCATAATGAAAAAAAAAATCCATATCAAGGAAAGATACAGCTCCCATCAAGAAGTTGCGGAAGAAAGTCTGACTTCTATATTGCTACCAGAGAGCGCGGGGAGAAAAAGAGAGAGAGGGATTGTGTATTGGCAGCTGGGCATCATCTCAGCGAGAGATTCTCCTCCATCAGCTCACCGTTGCTCTTTTCTCTTCAGTGAAATCAGGATTTCATAAGGTTGATTTCTTCTAAGTAAAGCTGCAAGAGAAGAAGGGAAGGTTTTGATTGAGAAGATGGGGTATTACTGCTGCTGGGGCTCTCCAGCTGAATCTCCGACCCCTATCACTGCCAGTCATACAGGTACCACATCCCACATCAACCCGATCCCAGCTCCTCTGGTTTTTGCTCTGAATTGGCTCAAATTTTCACATGGGTTTTGCTGTGTTCATTCGTTTTGACCACTACAACACCCCCCACCCCACAACACACAAATTAAAAAAAAAAAAAGTCTTTTCGGGTGTAGAGCTTTTCCTGCACTTCTGACTGCATGACAATAGTTCCCCTTGTGGGTACTTTTGCCGTGTCTAGTTCTAAATTTCATCTGAAGATGTGGGTTTTTATTCTTCCTCTGTCTTTATAAGCAACGCTGTTTTTCTTTGACTATCAAGCTAAATTCTTCGGCCCAACTGAACCCTTCTCTGTGGGTATCGTTGGTGCCTCTAGTTTTCAGATACTCATATTTTAATTTCCATGCTGGTCTTCTTTCTTACCTCAAATGCTGCATCTATATGAGTTTCATCGCGAGTTTTGTTGAAGTTAATTATTTTTTTGGGTGTATTTTCCTTTAATACTCATGATCCACCTCAGGTTGATTTCACCGCTATTCTTCATTTGGCATTTTCCATGGTTATTTTAGGTCTCGTACCACCTGTCATTGACTTAGAAAATTGCTGTATAATCAACAATATATTGCCGATGAAATGAAAATTTCCGTCCTTGTACCCTTTTCCTGGCTTAAGTTTCGACGTGTAAGTTGGGACTGAATTGCTTCAGTCAATCTCCCAATAACGTTGATGTACCTTTTTAATCTTTAACAAGTCACCTGAAATGCCATCATCAGTGGACTTGTTGCCCTTCTCCCTTTATTATGTATGCATTTTTTTCAATGTTGCTCAGTTAAATTTGTTTTAGTTTCAGTCTATATCAATTAAGTATAAATTCTCATCTCCATCCTTTCACTGGGTTGAAAATGATTGAATTGCCAATTTTCTGTTCCAGAGGCAGAGAGGATTTCTCGGACAACAACAAACACTACATCTTCTGGATGGAGCGACTTCTCCAAGAATAGCCACTTCTCAGCTGCGAGTGGTGATGAGGCCTTCCAGAATGGGCAGATCCTCCCTCACCCAAACTTGAGGACCTTTTCTCTCGCAGAGTTAAGGGCTGCCACTAAAAATTTCAGGCCCCATACTGTCCTTGGAGAAGGAGGATTTGGGAAGGTCTTCAAAGGGTGGCTCGATGAGAAGCCCTCTTCAAGGAACGGAAGTGGGTCCGTGATTGCTGTGAAGAAGCTCAACTCTGAGAGCATGCAGGGCTATGAGGAGTGGAAGGTGACTCAATCTACTCAGAATCTATATTGATTTTTGTCAATACTTACAATATCTTAACCCTTTTTTTTTCAGATGCTGAAAAGATAATCTTTTGATAATATCTTCTTGTCCTCTTTCTAGCATGTTGTTCATAATTTTGATCATTATATTCTTAGCATCTGCTTATGGTTCATACTTCTACATATCTATTTTGTTGTCGGCTTTGGCTGTGGTAGGTGGATTGTACTTTTCTGTTCCTATTAGCTAGAATTAGTCATACATTAGTGCTCCTTAGTGGTCTTCTCTCTTTTTCTTTATGCCAAATATTTTAAGGAAAAGTGGTTATTCTAACTATCAAGAAGGCTAAGAATGCTTTCTTGCTGTCATATGAATGCCAGGCTAACTGCAGGATAAGAATAATATCCATCTTCTGCAGATGCTACCTGAAATTTTCGCTCCATTTCTTCTTATACCTTTTTTGGGCCATCAATGTTCTGTCCATTTCAAATATAGAAATGTCTTTTTCTTAGGTGTGAACAGATTGGAAGATGTATTCTTTTACAATACAAGTGTCAAGGTTCACAGAATTTAAAAGGAGAAGCTGAATGTGATCTTAGTTTTGGTGAATGGATTGAACAAATGATCAAGTTACCGACAAATAGAAAGTACTATACAAATTCACTTGCTATGATTAATTCATATATATAACGTGGGAACTCGGTGCTATGTTTGACCATTCTCTGATTGTAAGAACAACACCTATTCATTCTGTTATAATTTAATGCCCAGGAATTTTTGTGTTCATATTTGCAGTCAGAGGTCAATTTCTTGGGACGACTTTCTCATCCAAACCTTGTGAAACTCCTGGGATATTGTTTAGAAGATAAAGAGTTGCTCCTCGTGTATGAATTCATGCAGAAGGGCAGCTTAGAAAATCATCTATTTGGAAGTAAGGACTCCAGACTTGTTTTCCTGATAATTTCAATACTTAAACTTTCAAAAAGAAATAAAAAGTCCCACGGAAAAAACTGTCATTCTCTCAAACAGGAGGGTCAGCAGTTCAGCCTCTCCCATGGGATTTACGGCTCAAAATTGCTGTTGGAGCAGCTCGTGGTCTTGCCTTTCTGCATCAGTTGGAGAGGCAAGTTATATACAGAGATTTCAAGTCCTCAAATATCCTTCTCGATGGGGTAAGGCTCAACCTGATCTCATTTTCTAGTATTTCATGTAGTGAAAGACCAACATATATTTACAATCTGATAACTTTCCATGTTTCAGTCCTATAACGCCAAGCTATCAGATTTTGGTTTGGCAAAGTTGGGTCCTTCAGCTAGTCAATCACACCTTACTACCCGTGTAATGGGGACGCATGGTTATGCTGCTCCTGAATATGTTTCTACAGGTAAATCGTAGTCGACCTTTATAATCACTTTTAGCCATATTAATACAAAATGGAATGGAATGGGATGCAAAGTAAATCATGATATTATAGAATTGCATTCCTTATCAATTCCTATGTAAAGCTTGGGCACTTTGATTGACCCTACTTAACCATAATTGGTTTGGAATAGTTCTGTGATGTTGTCATGCTGATTTGGACAGGGCATTTGTACGTGAAGAGTGATGTCTATGCATTTGGAGTTGTTCTGGTGGAGATGCTGACTGGTCTGCGGGCCCTTGACCAAAATCGCCCAAGCGGGAGGCAGACTCTCGTTGATTGGATCAAGCCGGTCTTGTCCAACCAGAGAAAGCTCAAGGGCTTCGTGGACTCTCATCTCGAGGGGAGGTATCCTTCAAAAACTGTCTTCCAAATAGCCCAGCTAGCCCTTAAGTGCCTTGAGCCTGAGCCCAAGTGCCGGCCCCCAATGAAGGATGTCCTGGAAACTCTCCAGCGGCTTGAGGCTGCTAGTGAGAGACCAGTGGAGCCAAAGGTTCGGCCGAAGAATCACCAGATGGGCCGTAGGCGGGGCCAGGAGCCCCTGCATTCTGAGTCTCCTCTGCACACTAGGCCAGGCAGCAATGGGCGAGCATATCAAAATTCACCACGAAGGTGACTTGTTTAAGTTTGAGCAGATAGGTGAATCTGGATTGAATGTGAAATCTCCAGAGTTGCCTGAACTTGGGAGCTGATCCTATTCTTTCGCAAGTTAATGAGGGTGTCTTGGGTTCTTTTGTTAGTGTGATATATCCAGTCAAGCTCAAAGATGAGAGCAACAGTCGTGTTCTTGTGATTGCTCTCTAGTCGCTTGAGTTATTTGTCATGTAAAATTTTACCATGGTAGTCTCTTACTTGAAGCAAAGTCAATGGATCATGTAAAATCTTACCTGCGTTGTGCTGTTACCTGAAGGGAATCGATGGAAAATTGAAATATTTCCTTGAACTCGGACTCCTTAGCGCATAAATGGCTGTTCATGATGAACCTCTTGTGGTGGAAAATTGCTATTGCTTTCAGAGAGAGACAGAGAGTCACTGCAGCTGCAGAACAGACAGTTGGAAGTTAATCACCTCACGACGCACATGCAAAAATATGCCGAGCTACAAAAACATGGTAAAGTGCCTCACCTTCCTCTATACTGACGGTATCTCCTCTAGATACACACCCTTCTGCATATCAAATGACAGTCCAACATTTAATTAGCTCTCTGAGTTTCTCTGGGGAGTAAACCTCGTTAATTATTATGGCTATGCCAATCGACTGATCTAAAAGTTTACTCCTTACCACAGCCATTTGGTGACTCTGGATGTTTGAGGCCATTGTCGAATATAAGGAAGCATCAGAGGATTTCTCGTTCCCCTGGCGGTTCATGTACTGGGTCTCTGGTTGAGCTGGCCAGCTCATAGTTTCTATCAGAATCATTGTTGTCCGAAAGCTGCCGCATCTTACCATACACCAGACTTGAAAAACCGAAATATGCTAAGGGTCGAACATGAAAGTATTTTCAGTAATGACAGACAGAGCGAACAACGTTCCCAACAAGCTGATCGAGAGTAACTTATTGTCGGGATTGATTTTCCGGTGATTTTAGCCTCGTATTTTCAAGAGTAATTGCATCCTAGCGTAGAGTTTCAGCAGACATATATTACACATGCAACATTACGGACGACGTTTGCATGCGCCCCAAACTTTGGTCTGCCAGGGAGAGGGAGAGCTGATCATTTTAGTCTGGAGATGTGCAAAGCTATGGCTACCACTCACAGAAGTAGGCTACGGTCATACAGGCAAAAGGAACCATTCCATCATACAACCCGATAACTAATTCCAGTAGTAAAGAAACTCTCCCTACTCTGAGTGGAGCAGATTATACCAGTCTTATCTTCCTCTCCATGTCTAGATTAGGATCATTTCATCTCACCCATCACATGGAAAAGACAATGCTCGAAATCGTTAGCTTATCATTCACATTCAACCATATTTCCAGTACTGTACAGACTCTTTAAGGATCGGTTTCCTGCATAACAGATCTGATACATTTGTTTAGGAGAAACGTGGTCAAAAGGAAGAACAACAGATGAAAGAAAAGGAAAACCAGAAGCTCAGCAACTCTATTATGCTGACACTGGAACAGTTGCAGACACCAATATGAGTTCTATTCTTCTCCACAACAATTTCACGGTAATCTTTCCTTGAACATCTCGACACACAATTTATCCAGTGTTTGATCAGTTCTCCGAGCAACAGAGTGCTTCATGTTTTGCAGCCTGAAATACCAAAAGGGTATCCATCACAGGAAATGACTGTGGAGTGA
>CXYZ01012790.1:797838-824769 GCA_900006705.1 Sonneratia caseolaris | reverse complement strand
TTTTAGTCTGGAGATGTGCAAAGCTATGGCTACCACTCACAGAAGTAGGCTACGGTCATACAGGCAAAAGGAACCATTCCATCATACAACCCGATAACTAATTCCAGTAGTAAAGAAACTCTCCCTACTCTGAGTGGAGCAGATTATACCAGTCTTATCTTCCTCTCCATGTCTAGATTAGGATCATTTCATCTCACCCATCACATGGAAAAGACAATGCTCGAAATCGTTAGCTTATCATTCACATTCAACCATATTTCCAGTACTGTACAGACTCTTTAAGGATCGGTTTCCTGCATAACAGATCTGATACATTTGTTTAGGAGAAACGTGGTCAAAAGGAAGAACAACAGATGAAAGAAAAGGAAAACCAGAAGCTCAGCAACTCTATTATGCTGACACTGGAACAGTTGCAGACACCAATATGAGTTCTATTCTTCTCCACAACAATTTCACGGTAATCTTTCCTTGAACATCTCGACACACAATTTATCCAGTGTTTGATCAGTTCTCCGAGCAACAGAGTGCTTCATGTTTTGCAGCCTGAAATACCAAAAGGGTATCCATCACAGGAAATGACTGTGGAGTGATTAAGGTCTGGGCTTCAAGGCTTGGTGAAGAGAGATCCTGATTATGTGACCCTGTGAAGATGTCTTGTACACGTCAACACATTCCTCGAGGTCTGCATCACACGTCAACAGGACCCACTCACGATCATCATCCAAGTACTTGAGGTCAATCATGCTAAAATCATCTATGCTAAACCGCCTTGCAATCTCTCTTTGGAGATCCCGGAAACCCCAGCTGTGCTGCAAGGTGAAACGGATCTTCTCTTCTCCATATGTGGCTTTCACCCGGAAAAGGTTGTCATTGAGGGAGTTCAATTTGTTTTGGACCCCACCTCTTNGGTGTCATCGGGGGAGTTCAATTTGTTTTGGACCCCACCTCTTAGTAGAGTAGAAGGTTGCAGGGCATCATCAATGGGTATGCTCTCACCAAACAATTTGTGGCTCTGGGACCTTGATATGAGCTTCTTACTTGGTTTTGATTCCTCTTGGCTTAAGACATGAAGCTCTGCATCGCTGTGAGGCCGCTTTAGGATCTCCGCAATGTTGTCACTCAACATATTACCACTAGTAGGATTCATGATCTTAGAGTCATGCTTGGCTCCAGTGGAATAGGGTGTGGTGGATGTGGAGCTCTGACTGCACGAGGATGGGGATTGGGAAGTGGTGGTGGCCCCAGAGCTGAGGATCCCATTCTCTCCTTGTGGTAATGGGGGCTGAGGGTTATTGCTCAGGTTTGGATCAGGATTCTGTGATGAAGGCTTGTTGGGCATGGGCTGCTTCTTTGGAGAGATGCCAGGGCCACCCCCAGACAAATTTGGACCAAGTTCTGGGAAGCTTGCATAGAAGGAATCAAGCTGGATTGCGCCCTCGGCTCCCTGGACTGAGTCAATCACATGTTGGAGCTTCTTTAGGGAGTGACCCACCTTCTTGATCTTACGCGAAGGCCACCGATTGATCCCATGTTGCCTACATATCCTCTTCAGAGTTGTGGGACACACTGCATGAGAAAATTAGTTGAACAAGTATCAAAGAAAAGAACGGATTGACTATTGCAAGATCATCACTCCTCAGTGGTGGCTGCAAATTCATAAATCTCCTGGCAATAATAGGATCAAATTTCTCGTTTTACAATTTTAGAGCATATTAGGAGGATATAGGAGTTAAAAATGGCTAAAAGGACCCCATAGCCTACATGAAACATCGTATTAGTATCAAAGTTCTTAACTAAGCTGAGGCTACAAATGGTAAGAAGATCAAAGCTATAAAAATTGGATGGAAACATCCAAAAGAAACAAACCTACTAACGTTTTCAGATGAATGCGAGTAGTGATAAGCTAAACCTCATGGATAACTGGAGGAGTAGAAATTCAAGGCCTCCTACACGATGTGGTATTGTTGAAAAATGCTTGCAAAGCAGCTGGGCAAGGAAATAAAATTCGTACCACCAAGACTTTTAGCTGCATCTTTGAGGCTCCCTGCAAAGTACTGCCTTAAAACTTCCAAGCTTATTGCCCTCTCTGCTTTAGTGCGTCTCTTCTCGCCTGTTCTTCTGCTGCTTCCTGAGTGGCTACCTCCAAGAGATGAGGAATCATTGTCACCCAGGAAGCTGTTATTGGACTGAGGATTCTGCCAAAAGCTGTGAAAGACCAGCCCATGGTTCAACTCGTTTTCAGCATGAGCATTATTTTCCCACCGAGTCATCAACTTGAACTCTTCTTCCAGTTCATTCTGAAGATTTAGTGAAACTGATACTCCCTTGCCCTTCTTCTGGGTCTCGATCGTATTGGAAATCCATGAAGAATCTTCACTAGCTCTTTGCCCCCTAGGAGACATTGAAGATCTGCAATTTTCCTCCTGGTGAATGCTTTTATCCGAAGGCAAATTAGCAATAACTTCCTTAAGTTCTTTACCAGTCGCAAATTGGGAATTTCGCAAAGCTTGATGAATCACACCAAGCAAAGAATTCAGAACCTGACTTCTCTCATCAGGCTCCTTGCAGTCTTTTGGCAGGAAAAATTCAAGCACGAAGTCAGCTGAATTGCTATAGATGCTAGTCAATGGGATTGCAATCCCACAGTGCAGATCAAAGATCCTAGCATGGTGAGAGAGTGGATATTCCGTCTTCCCAAATGCAGTAATATTGACCGAAAAGCTAGGTTGATTTGATGAAAATGCCCTCCCAACAATTCCTTCACCCTTTAAAAGGTGGTGCTCGGAGCAGGCCTCATGGAACCCAAGCATCTCCTTGTCCATCACAAAGCAGGCAGGATCTACTGTGGAGACACAGAAGGTGTAATTCTCGTCTGAATGCCTGCATCCTTCCTTCCCTTGCTTGATACAAGGGGCCCAGGTCAGGGCCAGAGGGAGTCCGTACAGCTGGCAAATGGACTTCAGGACCTCAAGAATTTTCAGGAATATGTCACTCTGGTACAAATCATTGCAGTCCACCTGTAACAGAGGATATGAAGCGATGGTTCAGAGATGAGCTATAAGTTTTCCTGTCAGATGATTATCCTCATGGATAGGACTATTCATCAGTTACCTTGATGCTGGGAGTGCTTCGGGAACTCCTAAGATCAACAGCCTGCAAATTTAAGAGTTTCAGTTCTCAGCCATTATTTGCCATACAATATATGCAATAATTAGAAGCCTTAACCACTGGTGCTTTTGAAAGGTTCCCTTCAGTTTAAAATCCAACAGGAAAAGTCAAGGCAAAGAAATATCATATTAAATCACAATTGGGGAAAAAAGTATTCAACAAGCAAGACAATATATAATAATGCATAGAAAAAACTAGAGCTATAACTTGTGGACAATATACAGTTATTGCATTGGACACATTTTGTTTTTAATATCCAAAATCAGTCCACGTATAATCCTAGAACCAACAGGTAATCTCTTAGTTTTAATCAAGATTTTCTGTCAATTTTAATCAAATTGAATGGAAAAAGAAAAAGAAAAAACCAGCAGATGACAAATGAAGGGAGGAGAGACCTCCAGAGCTTTACAAACAATTTCGAGGTCAGGACGGTAATTTATCTTGCTAGAAGTAGTGACCATCTCGACAACCCCCAAGCAGGTTCCACTGCCCCGCTCAAAGACTGGGACAGCCATGGACCCCCGGACATCACACAGCCTGGCATGATCAATCCTAGGGTATTCCTCACTCCTGAAGAATCGAACATCCGGGGTCCACTCAGGCAGCTTCCCAAGGAAGACCCGACCAGGCAGCCCAGCAGACTCCTTGGATTCCATGTCAGCGGGGAACTCATAAGCCCTTGAGACGTTCCTATAGCTCACGAGGCCCCTTGAGCTCAAACCCATCGAGAAGGGCTGATCATCAGTTGTCAACACCTGTCTTCCCTCTTTCTTAACAGGAACCCATATCTGGATCAAGACATCTTTATCTTTTGTACACTCTCTCAAGCACTCAATAGCCATCATTAGTCTTTGCTTCACTGAGAGGACAGATCTCGAACTTGTTTCAGCATTTTTTGGCGCGATCCACAGTCTTTTGCCTCCTTCAGTGCCTTCAACTTGAAAATCAGATATTTCTGCTCGAGTTTTCCTATCACCAAGCTCTTCTATTTTTGGACCTTCTTCAATTTCTTGGAAGATTGGTTGATACAAGGACAAGTGGTTTGAGGGGTTAATGAGCTCATTAGAGGTTGAAGGAGGACCAGATTGAGGAAGATTAAAATCAACTTCAAAGGCATCGGTTGTTTCAACCCAACATCCATCGAGAAAGAGTTCTTCCATGAAATCCAAATCCATGGGAACATCAAATGTACTGTTGGGAGAGAAGGGTCCATCTCCATCATTCTCCATAAGGGGTTGTTCGTCTCAATCAAATCGAGCATAAGGACATTCCCCCCAAAAAAAAATTGTGGGGAAATGTGGAACTCGCGACCAGTGAACGTGACGAGGAAACAAAGAGAGACGTCTGAGAAGGGTCTCTGAAGCCGGTTCCGAGAGATGCCGATCTGTTGGGTTCGGGAAAACATTGTCAGCAAAACCCTAATAGAAACTGCAGATAAAAAATTAGATATCAGATGAAAGAAAGTCCTAACAAGGAAAGAACTTCTTGTTCCCATCGACATTGCCAAAACTAGTAAACTTCAAAAGAGCTGACAGATTGTCGAACGAAGCTGAATTACTCAAGACTCAATCAAGTCACCAATGACAACAGGAAATAGCAGCAAGAGAAAAATAAAAGACCCATCTCATACTTCAAGAAGCAAGCTCTAGCATGAATTCCTTTCATCCAAAAGTGCACTGTTGATTGAAACAACAGAGGGAAAGAACGGCCCAACAGATGACCCAGAATAGGAAAGCAAAAGTGGAAAATTCACTCACTTTCCTACAGGTCCTCTCAGGCGGGCAGACCTCAAAATTCCTCAGGCCACAGGAATCTCAGTCAGTAGAAACCACCCCAGGCTCCCAGATGGGAAGGGACAACCTAACCTCTGTCTCTCTGCCCTCTTTCCGTCAGTCAGAAACGGCGTCTGTCCTTTTGATCTGAGATAAACCGAAGGTCATCCCAAGCGTGGGAGGAGGAATCTCCAACGGGGTAGGTCCCACAACTACACGCTCCAGATGGGATTCTTGTACTCACCACAGCCACCTCCGAGGAAACAATCTTGAGTTCAAACTGAGCTAAACAAGATTCAGTTTTGCGCGGTGAAAAAAATGGAAAATTGCACAGAGAAAGCGAGGGGGTAGATAGGTCGAGAGAGAGAGAGAGAGAGGGAGAGAGAGATCGAGCTCGGAGGATTCTCGGCGATGGAGGAGATTGATTTGGACAATTTACCATGGACGTGCTCGGCGAGAATCTCCGCTCCTGTTGCCGTGATTACCATAATTTCTTTTTTGCTGTTGTGCCATTTTTCTTCCAAAAACTATAATTTTTACCCCCAAAGTTTTCCATCTGTTCATGTTGGTCATCTCTGTCCATGATATTGGCCAAGCCGCTGATTTCGATATACGGTAGAGCCTACGCGACGTGTGTCATAGTAATGGATAACAGTGCACAGTCTCACTTAATCAACAGTTGCTAACTTTAAAATCTATATATGACCTAACAAGTATTCTTCGATATCATACGCTATCTCATTCAAAGCACAGCCGTCTACTCAGAGCAGAAAGCACCTCTTAGCGGGGCTTTCCTGTTACGGGCTTCGGGTTGGATCGCCTTGAATTGGGTCTCATTGGGCTACGGCAAAAAGCAGAGGGACGAATATGAGACACAAGGGATACTATCGGGGGAGGAAATTGAGGAGAGATTGAATTGTGATTCGATGAGGGGCTCTTTTTCAAATATTTTTTTAATTAAAAAAAAGCTCATGGAGATTCTCATGGGTCGGGTTGTCAGAACCATTTCTCTCTCTCTCTCTCTCTCTCTCTCTCTCTTCCCCCCTGTTTGACATCAGCAAGAAAAAGAGCGTCTGAATTATTAATACACAAAATTATTTTTTGAAAAAAGGCTACTTATTATCATTATTTATATAAACTACTATGGGCTCTCATATTGTTATATATATATATATATATATATTAAATTTTATATTACCAAAATCTTAAAAAAAATTAAAAAGCTATAAAATGGAAGTAGTGAAAAGAAGAAAGACGACAATAACATGAGATTGACTTGCCTCCACCATTACCTAAGTGAACTAACAACATGTAGTATAATAAATTTAATATTCGAAACTCTCGAGATCAGTATCTGGATATTAACAATGGGTACTAGGTTGTATTGTGCAC
Organism: Sonneratia caseolaris; assembly: GCA_900006705.1. Lineage (NCBI taxonomy): Eukaryota > Viridiplantae > Streptophyta > Magnoliopsida > Myrtales > Lythraceae > Sonneratia > Sonneratia caseolaris. The sequence continues at coordinate 818,437 of CXYZ01012790.1, read as the reverse complement.
AATTCGGTGGATTAGTTAACTATTACGTTACTGAACATCATTGATATATCGCCATGAGAGGGAGAAAAATATGAGATCGACTTAGGACTTCGTCAGGGATTATATTGCAACTGGCCCCTGCAAGAATATATGATCTACTACTTACAATTCAACGAGCTATAGGCACAGTTCTGGTGAATTTGAATCCATTGACATGATTAGGTCAAAATAATTAGGGCTCAAGAAGTTGGTGGGAGTGAAAAGTACGTATCATGCTCAATATATATATATATATATTATATTAAAGCAAACGTTACTCTTAGCTTGTATTCGTCAGCAGCCGGAATCTTTTTTAACTTCCGTGTTCTCCACCTTTGCCCACTGATTAATATCCAATCCGGCCATAATAAATTAACCATAAATTACATTAAAAAAACCAGCTAATTTTTCCCCAATTACAAAGGATACACTAGAGGTGGCAAATCATGTCGATCCAGTCTTATCGAGCCATGCCTGCACGGTGCGATAAAAGAGAGGGCACGATAAGGGTTAGCCCAAGCACGACATTTTAGGATATATGGTCGGACTGGCACAGCATGATAAGATATGGGTGGCCTCGGTCCGACTCGATAGTACGATAATATTCCTTTATCATGACTTGTCGAGCTTCTAACGAGATAGGAGAGTGCGGTATTCAAAAGCAATCTCCCGGTCAAGAGTCGAATACCCGAACTCTGTATTGGTATTGGTAGAGTTTGTACCGTTTGAGAACGATGTCAATTGTATCGTCATATGTCGTAGACTATCATTTACAATGACTCATTGTGATATGTTAATTTTAGGGGGCCAGGCGCCGGGTGGATCTTGGCCATATATTAATTACCCCCAATGACGGACGTAATGTGCCTCTCAGGATTTCGGGTGGCCGTTGGCCTCTTCCATTCTCTCCTTCCCTCCTGCTCGCCGCGTCCATCGTCTAGGGTTTTCAGAAGCCATCCCCCTCCCCTCATACATATAAAAATATGTATGTATGTGTGTGTGTGTGTGTGTATTATTCTATTCTCTTTTGGAGACTCAACCTTTCGTGAGGGAGATGGAATCGCGGTGAGGAGGAGCACGCGCATGCTAGCCAGCGGCCACGACCGTCCGACGAAAGCGACCGATTTTACCGATTCAAACGTACTCGCGCGTATGCACTCTGTGGTCTTGTTTTCGCTCGAGTATCTCAAAAAACATCTATGGCTATTTCCGTCCCGGCCGCGTCGAGCACCGCTGACAGGGAGGCTAAGTTATGGAGGCTGGTGTACTTTGTGACTCTGGCTGTAACAGTCGTCGGTAACGATCTAAACCCTAAGGACAACGGGCTGCCCGGGCCATGCATGGCAGCCTGCCAGGGCTAGTGGTTGAGGTTGAGGTTGATCGGGCTGGGAGTGACACTGCCGAAGGCGGCGCCATTAATTTGGAGATGCTGCTAACGAGGGAGCAAGGGAGGCAACATTAGACATTCCGACCAATTCCAAAAGCATTAATAAATTCATCGACACGCTTCGTCGTCGATGGATTAGGCTCGAATCATCGATGTTTAAGTCCCCCATTAAACGCAAGCTTATCTATAAACTAACAGTGTTTAATCAATAAATATATATATATATAGTTAATCTAAATTTTAATTAAAATACAAATTAATTCGATATAACAATATCGCTCCATCTACCCAACATATTTTATATAAATCATTTCTAAACTTGGGAAGGTAAAGTTTTTATTTTTAGGGGAATTTTCTTTTTTAATAACGATAATTTTATTCCTCCCTCGCATGCCCATTGATAAAAATGTAAAATCAAACTCATAATATCTAAGTTTAGTACATTTGTAAGTATTTTTTAAGGGGCTTTTAGAGTATTAAAGGATTTAATATCTTAAGGTTTTTAGATTCTTTTATCCCAAAAATTGAGATTATTATATATGTGTGTGAAGATTATTTTCAAAATTAAATATCACATACCTTTAGTTATTGAAATTATAATTAGTAGTTAATTAATATATAAATATATATAGAATTTGATTTAGAAACCTTTTTTCCTCCTTTTTTTTTAAATAGATATATGCTGGCCGTGCACTGCACGGGCCAATAGAATCAATGCAAGAAGATACCAAGGGCGGTGGGGGGATTCACCGCCACCACCACCACCACGCACAGGATGTCCATGTCCATGTCCACTCCACATACCCTTTTTTAATAGATAAATAAATAAAATTTTGACAATATTCTGCCATGTACTTCGTTATTTCTTAATTAAAAATGGCGAGGTCAGAAGTTATGATCTGATCTGCAGGTCCCTCGAGTGGTGTTGGTGATGGGTCATCGAGCACTGGTCAGTTCGGATTCATCATTCCTCCCCATCGGCAGACCTGCAGGATCTCGTCGTTTCATGGGATTAGCTCATCGATGCCGGTGGAAACCGATATCTGAATGAATAATTACGAGCGTGAGCCCGACCCGGATGATACTCGGTATATTGGCTACCTTCCGTGCCGTCATTAAGAAATGGGAACAGAAGATCGGGTGTGTTTTTGGCTCCATCGGGGTTTAGGATGCTCCGGCGTCAGGAAATCCTGACAAGTAAAAGCCCGTCCTGGATCCAATCCACGCAACAATGGTGTATCCAGAGAGGAACGACAACATGCATGATCTTCGAGAGCTCGGTCTCTTCTGTAACAACCTGTGCAGTACAGATTTAGACAGGTGATGATCTCATCCGCTGCACTCTCGACTCCCGAGTGAAGGATGCCCAGAGAACAAGTATTTGTCATCTATCTGATCGTTTCCGTAGGGCATTAAGACATCTCCGATCCCACGGATACTGCAAGTTTTATGAATCACTGAAGACTGCAACCTCTGCTCCGCAGTTGCTTGGGCCGGCCGCTTCTGTCTCTGCAGAAGTGTATCATCAAAGGGAAGGCAATCACGAAGCCGGCTTTTATGCCGGTCTGGAAGTCTTGCCCGACGAACCACTCGCTTTCCTGCATTCTGAGAACACAGCTCGGTGGAAAAGGATCAAGTTAACGAATTGCCATCCATTACGTTGGCTTCATTAACCGGTACGATGTCGCCGGAGCCAGGCTGCTCATATCGAATGTTCCACGAGATAAAAAGTTCATAGAACACAATCAGTTCTACGATGTCTCGAAGTGCATATTCTACGAAAGCATCAGTGCAGACATTTCCATCGTTTATCATCTGCAAAAGCTTCATGTTTCTCAGATGCCCGGAGCAGTAAACGTATTCACGGCACAGACACAGATGACAACCGAATAAATTCAGCGAACTTCGTAGACTTCTTACCGGTGACAGTAACAAATACAGTTTCATTAGTTATAATTATTCCGACCGTGACCGAGCGGAGCATCAATAGTACACACACCGATATCTATCTATCTGCTGGACATTGTTAGGCACAAGAATAAATTATATAGTCCTACCTAGAACCCTAACCTTAAGCTTAAGTCGACATCACAGACTTCCATTTTTGCAAAGCAGTTCGAGGTGAGTTGAGCATTCGGAGAGGCTCCCGAATCCTCGCAATCCCTGAACTCACTCTTCCTAGAACTATCCGTGAAGACCGTAGTATTCTCGCAGCAGCCAAGACTGCTACTCTTCATCATGGCATTGGCGAAGCAGCCCTTGACGTTCTTATGGCTCGCCCGGTGGCCCCCCAGCGCTTGGTGGGAGCCAAACACCTTCTTGCAACTCGAGCACTCGAAGTGCCCCTGGAGATGGTGTGGGTGGCCGATGTCCTCCATTCCCAGGCAAGGGCCTGGTTCTGGGGGCCTCCCACCAGATGAGTCCGCTTCGTGGACGGAGGAGGCGTTACGGCCTGGCTCAGCTAACTGACTGTTGGCTAGCATCAGCAGGCAAGCAGCAACCTCGTGCTCCTCCTCAGTCATAGCTGCTGGCCATCCTCCGAGATCCGAGCCCGAGGAAGGGCTGGGCTCCTCTGGCAGACGGGGCTGGAAGTTCACAGGTGGGTTCATGCCCCGCCACTGGCGCTCGGGGTGGCACCTCATGTGCCCAAACAGCGCCTTCCATGACCAGAACGTCTTCCCGCACTCACTGCACGGACGGGTGATCTTCGGGGCGTCGGGGTCAGGCCTCCTGCCGGAGTACTTCTTGGGCCTGGGGCTGCCGTAGGGGCCCGTCTGACCGAGGCTCAAGGGATGCCCAACGGTGATCATCCTCGAGCGCCTCTTGTGAGGCTTCACGCAGGAGCCTGGCCTGGGATCAGGACCCGAAGAGGACAGGATCGGGGAGAAGATTCCCGGTTCTGCCGCCGAGGGAGGGAAGAACAGGAATTGCTCCGATGGATTGGTCATTGCAAGTGAGTTGGGGTGGCGAAGTGGGAAGATGAGAGGGAAAAAAAAAAGTGTAGCGGAGGCAGTTGCGATGTATATGTAGAAGGAAAGAGGTGCGAACGGTTACTGCATTACGGACAGGGAGGGAGGCGTGTTTGAAAGTTGGCGGTTATTTTCAGTTTGTACGGAATGTTTATCCACTTCCCTTTTCTGTTTTTTTTTTATTTATAAAAATTTCCAGTGTAATATAATGAGACGAGATTAACTCACTAATAAGGGGTAAAAGCAAATTTTTTTCAATCTAATTAATAGAAATGCCAACAATGGGGAGTCTAGAAAGACTTCATTGGGAATTCATTGACGAGTAGTTTATATGGTCAAAGCCGGGTACCTGATAACGATACAAGGAGTTTCGGGTCCAGTATACTCCAATGTCGGGTGCCTAGAGATCCCCCATGAGAGATCACTCTCGGCCAGCCCTTGCTAGGCCACACACTTGACCAGCTTACCCCCACAANACACTCCAATGTCGGGTGCCAAGAGATCCCCCATGAGAGATCGCTCTCGGCCAGCCCTTGCGAGGCCACACACTTGACCAGCTTACCCCCACAAATCTTCCGGCTGTATAGTATAGTAGTCACCAGGACGATCAACAAGGGCAATCGTGGAGGAGTGAAGAAAACATGTTCAAGATAAGCCTTGAGCACAAACCCACAGAGGGCAAATTTGGTGCGTTTATGGCATTACATGTGATTAACACGAATGTTTCTGCTGAAAAAACATTCATGAATGCGTATGTTTATGTACACAGCTATTTCACAGAGAGAGATCGAGATGGAATATAGATTATAAAGGCGATGTCTGAGCTGGTTCAAGTAGAGAAGTGTACGTCTCTACCAAGCATCCGGAGGTGTATACTTTATTCACGTGAGCGAATAGAAAGAGGGAGTAGGATCTGTGAGCAGCACCTTGCTTGAGATCCGGATTTCTGAATTGTGACCCATGGGTTTGCAGTGATCTAGAAGACTCAAGTCGGTGTCTTTCGAGTTATTGACCGGGATTTCCCAAGAGTCGTTCCACAGCAGCATGGACATTCCCAGAAGTGGCTCGAAGGGCCCTGATGTTCTCCTGGGTATCGAAGAAGCCCATTTCTTGAAGCTGAGAGAGCTGAGTGGCGTAAAGTTCTTCCAGAGGAACTGCAAACATCGGAATATTTATTGTAGGAAAGCAATAAACCAGGGAGCAAAAGTAGGACCCCTTTTCAGACTGCAAAGAAAGTCGGGATTAAAGGAAAACACAGACCATTGGGTGTGCTCGAGATATTTAAGCCACCAGCTCCAAGGCCACCAAACATGTTCATCAGAAGATCAAGCCCAGCCCCTGTCGGTGCTCCTGTTAAAGGCCAAATTATTTTTCATTATAAGATGATCACCGTAAGACACAGGGAAAAGCCAGAAAATAATCAAAAGTCATTACTGTAAAATGAAATTTGAAGAGAACTACAACAGGATACCTGTCGTTCCACTGGCATTGCCTACTTCCCTGCAAGGTGACGAGATGTATGAGCAGCATGGTAAATGTAAAACCAAAATTTTGCATTATGATCAATCCACACTTCTTAAGTTTTGGGTTGCTCTTTGCTTCCTCTCGTAATGCCACTTACTGGTTCGGTTGCTGCTGAGTGAGTTGAGAGAGAACTTGCTGCATAGATAGCATTTGCTGCAAGAAAAGAAAGCATGAGCCCATCAAGGTCTCTCAGAGGAGACACTGTGCAGAATGTGACAGGATTCACCAATGTTTTGTAAATGTTATCACAGGACTACTGCTGTCAATCGAGATTGAGCGGAATAAACTAGGGCATGGTATTATTTGTGTCTACTACTCATGATTTGGTGAATAAACCTTCTATGTCAATGCACAGAAGCTTTTACATACAGAAACCTGAGGTAAATAGTCCTAATAAGAATCAGCCAAGTTCTCTTTGGCAAATTCTTTATCAGGCGTCCTGAATCACTCCAACACTAATTGCAACTGAATTTACGTGTTGTTGTCAAAATTACAGCATATATTTCATCCTATCTTTCTGCAGACCTCATCAATCAATACTTTGAACGGTAGCAGTTTCACATCTTTCAACATCCATTGTCTCTCATAAGTTTTGCATATTGCCCAGAGATATCCTTTTTTTTTTTGGGATTAATGCCCAGACTAATTAATTATTTAACAAGTATATTCAACCAACCTCAAGGTTTTTCCTTTCACATAAAACAAGTAGAACTGCTCTTTAACTCCTCTAAGAAGAAATCCCTCTCGTGAAGAGAAACTCCTGTTTGCATTTGAAAAATTCTAATTTGCGTAACACCCATGTGCTCTCAAATTGCAGGCTTAATTTTATAGCCGTGGGAAATTGATAAATCAAGGTTTCATCATGTCTAAAATCACTTTAGAATTTGACAACATAATAGCCAGATCATCATAGTAAATTCATTGCAAGCATAAAACTGTAAATTTCAACAAGGGAAAAAAATGAACAAGACATGAATAGTAACTACCACACATGTAATGCAGAATTTAGTTTCAAACAAACATTCATCCGTACAGTTCCAAAATGGTTAAATTCATATGCATACTCATTGGCAAAATATTCAGGAAACACCATTCTGACTGACACAAGAAGAGACAGCATTGCTTTTTTGAAGTTATCAGGGTTCTAGTGGAATGGAAGGGTAGAAATCATGACAGTGAACCTTCTTTTTATAAAATAGAAAATAATGATCATACATTGAAGATGCTACAACCCCCAGATTCAAGAAGAATCTGCACTTAGTATTAAAGAATTTTACATGAGAATGCGTGCATTTGTTTTAATGAAATGCCATATGTCCATGGCCACATTTTCTTGCCAATCTTTTGTGAAGTGCTTTGAATGAAGACAACCATCCAACATGTACACGAAAAGCCTTATGCCTAGGAGTACAGTATGGATTCAAACAGTCCATCAATGTAGTTGCAAACTCAGACAAGCAATGTACCTGCACCATTTCCGGTGAAGTAAGCTGACGAAGAAGTTCTGGATTCTGCAACATTTCTCTCATTTGAGGATTCAGTTCAACCATACTGCGGAGCTGAGGATTGAGGCTCAGAATCTACAGATGGAACATATCTTGAGTGGGAGGATCAGAAACTACTGATGCAGTGCTGACAAATATGATCCTACCAAACAAATAGTACCTGATTCACATACTCCGGATTTGNCCAACAAATATGATCCTACCAAATAAATAGTACCTGATTCACATACTCCGGATTTGAGAGTAACGACTGCATCATCTGTGATATAGCTGGATTTTGCAAGAACTGATTCAGTAAAGATGCATCTGGAATACTGTTAAACATCTGATCCATCTCTGGAAGACCAGCCCCTCTTAAACCACCAAGAACAGGTGGTGTCACATTCCCTGTCTGATTTGACCTTGCAGTAGTATTTGCTTGGGCACCACCTGTTGATTTGACATGCGACCACATTTTTCATCGTGAGACTCCAATTAAGTAACTGCCTACATAATTTCTAGTTCACCTATGAACTGCAGAAAAGAACCTTGCCATGGAAGAACAGCAAAAAATACTTCTTGTGCAAACTTGTATTATATCTTTAAATGAGTAACAGCTACAATAAAGAAGCAAAAAATGAGCACATCTTCCAATGATAGAAAATTAAATGCATGCCAAAGTTAACATATCTAGGTTGACAAAAGTTTAGCTCAAGTAGATACATGCATGAACATTCTTTCTTTCATCAAAAAGGAGTAATGCAAGAGCTTGGAGTTGTGTCAGAAAAATATTTGATAAAACAGAAGGGTCCGGCATACTGCCTGTACCATTCCATGGGTTGGGCAGTGGATTTGTATTTGGAGTTATGCCTGTAGTTGTTTCTGGCCCAGAGGTCAAAGAATTGTTAGCACTGTCCGTGGCATGTGTACCACCTTGACTTCCTAAAAGAGCTGCAAACGGATTTGAGCTAAGATCACTTCTGCCATTCCCTTCTGTGGCCGTAGCATTTAAAAATGGTTCCTGTACATTTTCATACAAGCGCCTCAGCATGTTGAATCCTTCAGGAGTAGCTTCAATATTGCTCATTGCCCTGTCTGTGTTTCGCATCATCTCGCGCATGAGTTCAGGGTTTCTTGCAACTTCTAATGTTTGCCTCAGAATGCTTGGATCATTCAATATATGTGCCAACTCAGGATTCCGATCCATGAGCTCACGCATTTGAGGATTGCTCATAATTAAGCCACGCATTAATTCAGGATTATTCATCAGGTTCTGAACGGCAGGCATATTCATAATTTCCCCCATCATGTTCGGGTTTTGTGTAAGCTGTTGCTGCACCTGCTCCAATTCTGGAAGTCCTGCTCCAAATAAACCAGGGGCTCCACCCCGGCCAAGTGCATTAGCTTCAAACCCAGGAAATAAAGATGCCCCAAGACCAGCAACTCCTCCATCATTTGAATCAACACCACGAGTGATAGCTGGAGTAGGGTTATTATTTGCTGCATGGGCAGAAGCAGGAGAAGGTGCTGCAATTGTCAGGGAAGAACCTCGTACCATATGTACAGTGTGATCAGCTTGCAACCCTTCAGAAAAGAAAGTGAAAATATTATAATCGCATTGAAAATCTTCTAAAGAAGGATCCAAAATGAGAAATCCTGTGCAACTGAGATAAACTCCAGTGATAAAAAAAATGTAAGCCGTTACATATGATGTTTGGAAAACAGGGTGACAGACAAACTGCATATACCAATCACAGCTCCGATGACTAGTCAATGTTCATTAGAAGAATTCAATGCCAAGAGTTTTTTATATTGGACATTATTCTCTAGGATGCAAGGAGTGGTCAGCAGGTCAAATTCCAGCATTAGATTATTCATCCACAATGCAGTTTGAGTCCAATTATGGTAGTAACCGTTCAATGTTTAGAGAATTCCATGGATGAAAGAAGTGACTCGCACAGTTAACCAACTGCTAGCATTAACAGCTCTACATACAGCTTTGAATATTGCCGATTGCCTGACACAAGAATCACGTTCCTAGCAAAACATTAATATTCACGTAATACAGTCATTTCCATAATAGTCCCCGACCAACATCATTGCTGAGGAATATCACTAGGGCCAGAAACTAAAGTGGTAGCTAAATGAACCAAGACTAAGACTACTTTTGTCATATTGCTGCACATACTGATCAAAAGTACCACTCTGGAAAACACTAATTTGACTCATTTTAGTTCTAATCAGCAGGCTACAGTTCGATGACAAAAGAAACAACCAGGTGACATCCCACAGACAGCAAGAAATAACCATATCATTTCCCACTTACTCAGCAAAAATACACTTGTATCTGTAGGGAAAAAAGAAAAAAAAGAAAAACTTAACAAGTATCAAACCAGAACTTCACAGACCTACCCGCTTGAATAAAGCAAGTGTCGCAAATTGAGCGCAATATCCATTCCATTTCATGGAGAAAATCAAATCAAGACGCGAATAGTTCGAGCTTACCATAACTCTCCAAGCTCTGATCGTCCTTCAGAATCCTGCCTTTGTAGATCAGCCGCTGCAGATCAGCTGGCACGTCGCAATTCTGTGCCACGACCTCCTTGAAGGCTCCGACCGTTGTCTCAAGGCTCGTCCGCACCGAGAATTTCGTCCCATTGGAGCTGCGGATGTTGATCGCAGCTCCATCGTCCCCGCCGCAGCCAACAACCCGCGGCACGCTCGAGTCTCCCTCTGCGCCCATCTCCCCACCGCAGTAAATCGGACTCGCTTCACAACCCCAACCCCGAAGCTCCCTAAATCGATAGCTTCAATAGATTGGTGAAATGGAAACCATCGTAGAGAAACCTTAGAGAGAGAGAGAGAGAGAGAGAGNGCAGAGAAACCTTAGAGAGAGAGAGAGAGAGCACTTTGAATTGTGTCAGGCAGGGGGAAAGAAATTTTGCGCACAGAGAGCGAGAGAGAGAGGGCCGTGAGGTAGGGGGCGGGCGCGGGGGTGTCTGGGGAGGTGGTTCGAGGCCCTGCTTTGCGCTTAGGGTCCTGCCTTGTCACGAAACCAGTAAAATTGCGCCACGTAATGGAATGACGTGTGCTGCACGTTCCTATTGGTTGAGGCAGTAATTCTCCGTGTCAGTGCACAAGCACAGCGCCGCAGAGTTAGCTCGCGAGTGGCGCACTCCAATCCGACAGTCAAATTTTTTATTATATAAAAAAATTATTAGTTTAAAATTAAATAAAGATTTTAACATTTTAATTAAGGAAACTATTATATTAAATTTCTTAATTTTTAAATTTTACATGAATTAACAGTGAGTTAGGGGAATTATACAGCGTCATATGACATTTATTGACTCCATCCACATCCACACCATCTGCTGTTCAAAAAATAATAATAAATTAAAGCTAGCCTTCGCAATATTGTTATTTCTTTCTATATTCTATAGTAATCCAATATACTACTTAAAACAAGAGGTTATGTCCACCTACTTATGATTAAATTAGTGGTTTCTCTACTAGACTCTTAAATGCGTGATTTAATGATCGAATTCTAATTTAGAAGGGTCAACGAGAATTTTCCAAAAATCTCAATCAAACTGCAGACTAATCTCAATATATGTTTTGATTGATCTGAAAATACTATGCGTGCAAAAAAAAAAAAAGAAGTGAACAAAACCATGCCCACAATCTGTTGGATGCCCACTGTCAAATTGAAGATTTAAGAACACGTGTATGGAACCACTGCAATATACTTTGCTTGAAGAGCGCTCCCCTTCCTAAAAAGTGGCAAATACTTCCCTTGAAATAGAAGTATTTTGCATGTCAGCGTCTGATGGCATTAGAAGCTTTGGACAACTTGTGTTTATGTTCAAAGTGCTGTACAGTGGATGAGTTTGAGGTATGTGTGCTGTCATGTGGACCAGACATGGAAAAGAAAAAGAAAATTCTAAACAATAACTCCTCTATTTAGCATCAAGCATCCTTCTTTTTTTCCATCTGTGGTTGCTCTGACATTGAAATAGGTTTGCATAGTGGACTTCAAGAAGTTTAGAGTACATCTTAAATTATCACAGCACAGAATTCATTGCAATGAAAAATTGAGCATCTTATAAAAGAATCACCGATGGGACTGCAAGAAATAGTTGATTGGGTGTTAATCACCTATTGATGCATTCCTGTTGGTGCTTCCCGAGGCACTGAGCAAGGTAGGAACACCTAAAATCTCGAAGTTTAGGGCAACATAAATCTCATTGAAAGACATGACGTGCTTGTCTTCTGTTGACTATCTCGGCCTCATGGTGTTATTTAGGTAGACTGGGAAGGAAAAGTCGCTCTGATCCAATGTGCAATAGCAATGGGGATCCAGAAGTATGTGTTCTTTTCCATCCACGACTGTGACAAGCATCCCGAAGTTCCACTGATGGAGATCAAATACTGCACCGAGAGGTTTCTCAAAGAATCCAGCCTAAATCATATAATTTTGTCGGGGACTAGTGGGTCAATATGCGGTACCTATATTAGAAGAGAAATCTGTCTGGGGTACTGATGCGCACACTCGAATAGCTTACTTACATGGACACCCAGGTGACTCACCTACCAAACACCACGTACAGTATCTCTGCAAACAAATTTCCATCAAATTCGGCAGTTATTTTCCAAAGATTTAACCACATCTTATTGATGGTAGGATATAGCTTGATTGACGTTTATCTTGATAGTATCGGAACTCTGTGACACCAGGTCATAACATTGTGCGAGAGACTTGCTGGACAAGATGCAAATGTTACTACAGGTCCAGTCTCGATCCTGAGACTAACACGGGCAACTGTCTCGGTTGTTCCAGTGGACAAATGATGTGGCTGACAGATTGGCATTTTCAGAGGTAATGTGTGTGCTTGTCTTTTCAACACATTATAGTGCAGTTTCAAACGGTAATCTCACAGACGCCATGAACTTGCACACCATGGAAATTAATGTCTTTAATGGAAGGATGCTGCTGGTTGACTATATTGAATCCGAGTTTCCTTTTCCTTTTTCTTTTTTATCCTTTCCTGTTTCTTTCATTGAGAAACTGATGTTTATGTCAGTTAGAAGCTATCTGCATGCTGAGAAAAAAAAAAATTCTACTCAAGAGAGCGAAGGCACATGGGCTCATTCTTAAGCTGTTAATTGCACGCTCTGTAGTCGAGTATTAACCTAATGCTTTGGCGGTTGCTTGCACAGGTACTTACTATTGATGCAGTCTTCTCAGTCCCGATGGCTGAGACCTGTGACCTTGTTGGTGTGGGGACCCAAAGGACATCATCATCACGCTTGAGATCAGGGACCAGGAGGATTACTTCACAAACATCTTGATGAAATTGAAAGACCTCAAAGCACAGTCACAGCAAACTGACATCTACTTGTGAAGGTAAAGGAGGCTCTACGTGCACGTAATTTAGGCTATTATGTGCGATTATACATTCGATTTCCTTGTAAAAACATGGCACAGAGTAGTTCGGTGCATTCGGAATTGTACATGGTCCCGCTCTCTCTTACTGTGCGACATTTTCGCACATGTTAATGAAATGCAACAGTAAGTCTGTCTGGCGTTTGTTTTCCATCTGAACACCAATTTCTTGATGATTTTTTTAATGATTTTGTCGGCATTGGACTCCTAATTATGGGACGGTGCCTGCTGCCTACCACTGATGGAGACTGTAACTCTGACTCTTGAGAAATTGTTAAATATCTTGTCAAGTTGGTGGTTTCCTCTGCAACCAGGCGGCGACGAGTGGCGAATTCAACTCATATATGACACTGTTCCTTTCACACATAATTTAATATGTAATATATGCTGATAGTCTACTCGAGAATATATGCTTTTACGTAATCAAATTTCCACTTGACAATAATACATTTAAAAAGAGAGAGTAAACCAAGATGGATTGATCCCAACGATCCACTTGATCCAGGGAACCTAATCGGGTGACCAAAAGCAATGTTTTAGCAACAAAGTTGTCCCCGATTTAGCATGGATTCAAGGTGAATTACGTGGCATAACCCGAGTTAGCGATCGCCTTGGATTCTCTTGTTTTGAGATTTGCTTCTAAGATGTGGCATATGGATCTGCTAGTGTGCGGCAGGGATGACTATTGAGACATCATTTTCATTATCATGAAAATCTAAATGTGAATTTACACGGCCCGGGATTTTGTTAGTAAGAAAGAGATATGCATGGCAAGAGACACGGGCGGTGAGATTCCGACAGGGAGAGAGAGTTTTCTTTATCATCCATCTTATGGAGAAGAATGTAACCTGAGTAATAAATAAGCCGGGAAGGCTGGAGCAGTGTCTGAGATTTAATAATTATTAAGCTGAAATCCGATTTTGTCTTTTTAATGAGGACGAGGGAACACGCTGGATTGAAAACCTTAAATTCTGAAGAGACCCAGAAGGAAAAAGAAATGGCGAGCCTAAAAATTAACATTTGCGACTGTAAGATCTAACCGATAACCAGCGCCCGAGAGAGAGAGCAGGCGGAGCAGAGCAAAGGTACAAAAGTGGAAAGTGTCAAACTAGTTCTTTTCTTTATGTCTGCGTGTTTTTTCCCTTTTAAAAGTTGTCCTTTCCTGCTTTCTTTCCTTCTCAATCCTACTCAATCCACCAGAAAGAAATAAACCCATCGAAGAAGACGAAGGGGGAGAGTAGGAAGGGGAGGAAGAAGATGCTCTTTCTCTCTGTTTCTGTTACTATTCAAGGTTTATAGCTCACGAAAAGGTGAAATTTGTGGATATGGGTTGCTGCGAATCCTCCTTCTTGAGAGAGACCCATCCCGAGAAAGACCCCAATTCTCAGGGCCCCACCCAGGAGAGCGGCCCTCCGCGTGGTGCTCCTGTACCGGCTCTGGTTGGGGTTCCAGCCTTCTTTGGTTTCTCCCTCTCCGAGCTCATGGCCTGCACCAGCAACTTCAGCTCAGAATCCATTGTGTCAGTGAGCGGCGAGAAGGCCCCTAATTTGGTGTACAGTGGCCGCCTCAAAAATGGGTCACGGATTGCTGTTAAGAAGTTCAGCAAGACAGCTTGGCCAGACCCAAAGCAGTTTGTGGTAACCCGACCCAAGCACATGAATCATGATTGCTTTTCTTCTTGCTGCCTCTATGGCTCGGTATCAATTAGTAGTTTGCAGCTGTTGATGTTGAAGATTTTATGCTGAATTGGTAGTTTTTTTTTTTTTGGGTGGTGGAAAAGGGTTCAACTTATCAGATTTCATTTGCTATTCCATTAGTAAAGATTTGCACCTTTTGAGATTGCTATTTTTGTTGTAACATGAAAAGTGGGCATGCTTGAAATCGAGACTTTATTTTTCTTGGCATGTAAATTTAGCTGCTTTAGCCTCCTCTATTACGAGATTGCTTGTTTTCCTGGTAATGGTTGGGGTGGATGCCATTCATATTATGACGTGCTGCTATTTGCTGATTAACACATGTTGACGGCAGCACCTGCCTTTCTATTTGGTAGACAACAGAGTTGATTTTGATGTTGATGTTGATGTTGTTGTTGTTGTTTCAAAGTTAGAAGAAGATGGCTACATTTTATGTGCTATGCATTGAGTGAGTTTATTTATTCTGTCAAAGGAGATGATTTGTTGATGATTTTGAACTGTCTTGCTGGCGTTTCTAGCAAAAGATGGTGAGTGGGCATTCTTGTAACTGTGTGAGGTTCTTAATGTTCAGGATGAAGCGGGGAGCGTCGGGAAATTGCGGCACAGGAGGCTTGCAAACTTAATTGGGTACTGCTGTGAAGGTGATGAGAGGCTGCTCGTTGCCGAATACATGCCAAATGATACCCTGACGAAACATCTGTTTCACTGTATGTCTTAATCCCTTACTTCTACCTTGCTCTAGTCTTTGGAGTGTTTGACCGTTCTTCAGCTGTAGCCTGTGTTATTTAAGCATGTAGTGTAGCTCTGAAGTCATAAATAACGCGTCCCCAACTCTCTTGAGTTTGACTTTTTGCTTCATAAGAGTCATGGAGATCTAGCTTGGATGCACATAAATGCGAACAGTTATTTGCTGCCCATCTTGAGCCCACAAACTATGCTTGAAACAGTGTTCTTGATACAATGGGTCCACTTAAGGTGCTTTCTGTTATACTGCTGCTTCTCGGATATAGAGGCTGGCAATTCGGGCCGGCCCGGGCCCTGTGCAAATCACGCCAACAATTACTTTTTAAAAATAAATTTGAATCATTTATATTTCAAAATAAAATTTTTTATGATATAATTGACCGTTTAATCTAAAATTTGTATTAATTTGGGTAAAATATTGGAATAACTATTAAGATATAATTATATGTGCATAATTAATTAATCACCTTTTAAAATTTTTCTCGTAATTTTCTTTTTCATTGTAAGACTTATTTTCGGGCTCCCAGGCGCAATTTTTTCGTTCCGTGCCAAATTTTGCCGCCGCTACTTTCAGATACTGTTTCTATGAACTATTCTCCTCTGTGCTTTGTAATGGAAAAGTACAAATGTTCTGTTCTTCTTAGATACATCTGTGTCTTCCATTCATTGTCGGCAGGGGAGAACCAAACCATTGAATGGGCAATGCGCCTAAGAGTTGCTTTTTACATTGCAGAAGCCTTATATTACTGTTACAATGAAGGCCATCCTCTGTATCATGATTTGAATGCCTATAGGGTTCTTTTTGATGAGGTGACCAATCCTCTTCCTGTGGTCAGTTTTGTAACTTATTGAACTCTCGTCTTCTGTGATCAAGTATATCAATGGCTTGTGGACTTAATAGGATGGTGATCCCCGTCTTTCGTGCTTTGGCTTGATGAAGAATAGTCAGGATGGGAAAGGCTACAGTACAAATCTCGCTTACACTCCCCCGGAGTATCTCAAAACTGGTAATCGAGTCTCCTTGTATTGAGTAGTAATAATAAATTTTGTTCCATTTCAGCGAACATCTATCTAATCATAGGCCAGTAAGAATGCTAATGAAAATGATCTCTTGTAGTTAAACTTTTCAAATGGCCTAATCAATTGTCAAAGACACTGTTTGATTTGTTGGATGTTTGTTTTTGATTCCAATTCCTCAGTGTTTCATAAATGGGCCAGTAATTGTATTATTACTGCCATGATCTCTTTCCTCTGTAGGAAGAGTCACCCCTGAAAGTGTTATGTACAGCTTCGGCACTATCCTTCTTGACTTGCTCAGCGGAAAGCATATTCCCCCTAGTCATGTAAGTAGTTCGTTCACTAAAGCGGCTCTTAGCCACCTAATATTCTCATAAGAGTGATGGCGTGATTTGAATTACCTACTGTGAAGCTGCTGCCTTTGTTGGATGTGCTTTTTTGGCTTTTGGACTCTGCTAATTGATTTGATCTTTCATTCAACAAAACCTGGAAAACTTGCCAGGTTCAATTCCTAATTGATTGCTATCCATTGGATTAATCAGAATGTAACTGAGATGTCTTTGGAATAGTTTTATGGTGAATTTACATTGATAATTTTTTTGGGGCACATGTAATATATCCTTACCTTGTAAAAGGGTGCCAAGATCTGGTATCAGTATGTGATCCATGTTAACTCACTGTATGCAGGCTCTTGATATGATTCGGGGCAAAAATAACATGCTTCTAATGGATTCACATTTGGAAGGTAAGTTCTCTGCTGAAGAAGCGAATGTGGTTGTGAATCTTGCATTTCAATGTTTGCAATACGAGCCAAGAGAGCGCCCCAAAACAAAAGACCTTGTAGATACGCTTGCTCCACTGCAGACCCGGGAAGATGTAAGCATCTCTCTCTTTTATGTACATGACTAAATCCTCATGTAATCATGTTGACTTGTATTATGTATTCCTTGAGATAAAATAAATAGGCAGTGATAGATTGACAATTAAGATCCACTTTGAGCTATTTCAATCTAATGCATCTTTCTATTCAATTGTTTTTTTTTTTGGCTGAGGGCAGGTCCCTTCTCATGTAATGCTCGGAATTACAAAGCATGATGAAGTGCCACAGACACCTCAGCATCCACTCTCACAGATGGGAGAAGCCTGTTTACGCATGGATCTCACTGCAATTCACCAGATTTTAGTTACTGCACACTACAAAGATGATGCAGGAAACAATGAGGTAGCTAAAACATCGTGCAGCCTGTTTGATCTCCCAGTTTTTCTATTTTACATTTCTTGTGCAAATAATGAAGCGGGATTATTTGGCTTTTACACACGTGAACAGTTTTCTTTTCAAGAGTGGACCCAGCAGATGAGGGACGTGCTGGAGGCAAGAAAGCGTGGCGATTATGCATTTCGTGACAAAGATTTCAAGACTGCCATTGACTGCTACTCCCAGGTTTGTTCAGTTCAATATATCTTAAGTTTATTAGCCCTGAGAAAATGGGAACATTCAGTGAACTGGTTTTAAGCTTGTTGATCGGTCGGTTGATTTTGGTCTGTGAAAAATTTTCGTTTTGATCCTTGTTGAGTCTCTCTTTCAGTTCATAGATGTCCAGACTATGGCCTCCCCAACGGTCTTAGCCCGACGGAGCCTCTGCTATCTCTTCTGTGACCAGCCTGATGCAGCCCTCAGGGATGCGATGCAGGCACAATACATAAATGCAGATTGGCCCGCAGCCTTCTACATGCAGTCGGTTGCCCTAGCTAAACTTGGCATGCACAAGGATGCAGCTGACATGCTGA
This sequence comes from Sonneratia caseolaris, assembly GCA_900006705.1. Classification (NCBI taxonomy): domain Eukaryota; kingdom Viridiplantae; phylum Streptophyta; class Magnoliopsida; order Myrtales; family Lythraceae; genus Sonneratia; species Sonneratia caseolaris. The sequence goes on along the minus strand of CXYZ01012790.1, from coordinate 800,366 downwards.
ATGAGGCAGCAGTGCTCGAAGAGAAGAGGCAGAGATCAGGAAGAGCCTCTTCATGATGATGACCGCAAAACGTCTGCTAAAAGCAATAAGATGGCAAAGAACCATTTCTTCATGAGACTATCATCTTCCTTTTATTTGGTGCTGCCCACAAGATTGGTCGGGCACAAAGTGTAAATACCAAGCATAGTCAGTGGGACTGGGTCTGTTCGTAATCAGGATGTGTCCATTGTTGGATAATGCGTCTTCATCTTTCTCCAGAGTCGTGTTTCATTTCCCCTTTGATGGGGAATATAGTTATTCCATATGTGCCTTCAACCGTGTATTTTGGAAAAAAAGAATTAATTCGTTGGGAAGGATCTTCCTGTGAGGCAACCATGCTGCAAACTTAGCTCGGTTAGACAAGGGGTAATTTCGACTGTCACTGTAAATGGTTAAGAAACTTGAATTCTTGGGCGACCTTTTTGTACCGATCACTTGTCCGCGTATGGCTATGGAATTAGATTTCCAGGAACGGACTGAAGCTTGAGTCGCAATATCATGATCCTCTGTTGTGAGCAAGATCTGCAGCCGACACTCCATGAAGGAAATGAATTTACAGATAAAACTGCGAGACTGTTTGACATGAGATTAGTTGGATTGCTTCGAACTACTTCCGAATTACAGTATTCGGACAGCCCGACTTAACCCGAGATCCTACTGCAATTTCTGAGGAGGTAGATGAGGTGACCGTCATGCACCTTCTGTGTCAGCTGGGATCTAACGTTACTATCTATCTACAAGACTAAACGAGTAAGTAAACCTTGCAAGGCATCATACAAATGGCAGAATTCTCGGAATCAGAAGTTCGAGAGATTGGCAGACGCGGTCAGGTTTTGGAACCATGGGCTGTTGAACTGAGCCCAGAAGCTGTCTTCAGTCCAGTCCACTGTGCACCGGGGAAGCTGAAGCTCTATCAGACCTTCACTCCCCGATGGAAGTTTAAGGGAAGGGGCCGTGTTCGATCTCTTGAACTGATCGTCTCCGCTTTCTTCCATTCGCTCTGCAGTCGGGATAGGAACCAATTCCTCCGCTTCCTCTTTTAGCATGGTTTCTCTGAGGAGGCTGATGAAAGGGGCGGCGTCCATCGACAAAGCAGGGGAGCTGGAGCTGGAAGAGGCTTGGAAGTTCTTCGTTTCCTCTTCCTTGGCGGCTCTTTGCTCCAGCACTTTCATAGACGTAGCCTTCCTGTATATCTTGCAGAGCACCATCTCCTGCATTTTCGGTCACATGGCATTCAGCCTTTACTTGGGCCCAAAGGATTATGTCGGCTTAAGGAAGACGAAATTCTGAACGTTATGCAATGTTATGTTACCTGAGGCAAGGGGGAGTTATCCGGGAGGCGATACTCATTCATGACCCAGTCGGTCTTGCCGCCCCGAGGCGCTCTCCCGCTGTAGAAGACGAGGGTCTTCTTGAGCCCGATCAGCTGCTTGCGATCCGATAACTTCAGGATCTTCTTGTCCGACCCCGTGGCCTTCCAGAAACCAGTCCCGGTGGTCCTGTTCGGCCTCCCTAAGCTGCTGTGCTTCCTGTCTCTCGGGACGAAGAAGTACCACTCCCTCTCCCCGTTGATCTTCGCCAATCCTGAATCATACGCCGAAACTCTGGACATCAGCACCTCGAGATGCCGATGCACGGCCCTCGAGTTCCAGTAAATATCGAAACGACAAATTTCATCGAGCAGGAGCACGATGTGTAATGCGAGTGTATACGGGCATTCGTACCAGGAAGTTCCCGGGGATCGTAGCGGTAGATGTTGAGGACTCCGATCACGTCGAAGTTCAGCCCCTTGTGGGAGACCATCTGCTTGAGGTAGAAATCGAGGAGCTCCTCCTCGGTCGGGTGGAACCGAAAGCCCGGGAGATCGAGCCCTAGGGCCATGTCGTCCGGTGTTTATCCTGAAGTTATTTCACAAACGCTGTTGCCACCGCCCGACACCGGAGGAGCAGCTGACGCTACTAGTGTCCCCCCCTTAGATACGACGGGCGATACTTATACCGACGAGATTGATTGTGCGGGGAAGACTGGGTCAACTGGCCTAAAGAGCCACAACGATAAAAAGAAAAAAAGAAGAAGAAGAAGAAGGGAGATATAAATATTACAGAGTGAATTTCATACTGTCCTCGATGTGACATTGACAGACGGTGGCTCCTCGCGATGCTCACCGATGAATCTTTCCGCGTGTTACGATTCTTTCTTGCATCATTTTCCAATCTCGTGGAGCCCGCTTGTGAGCAACTAGGAGCATCGCAAGGGAGAAGGACAAGAAGTGGGGCCCACGCGGTCATGTCTTTTGCTGGGGGAAGGAGACATCACCTGGATCTGACGGGTGATTAGATCGGTCATTTTATTCCGTCCGTCCGATTCTTTCCCAAAGATTTAATTGTACTCTTAATAAGTACAACTCCGATCGAATCGATTGATTCTCGTCCTATCGATAAATAACATACTTAAAATTTTTTTTAAAAACTTATTATAATATACTTATT
>CXYZ01012790.1:784482-797542 GCA_900006705.1 Sonneratia caseolaris | reverse complement strand
TTAATATAATGATTATATTAATTATTTTTATTATAAATGATATTATATAAATTTATTAATAATATTATATTATTAATATTATTTATTACACCTACCATTTAACTTATTAAATTTTCAATAACCATCCACTCATGTCTACATCAATTTTTATTCTTATCTAATTTAAAAATTAACAATAATAACGTATATTTCCCAATCATTCCCCAATAAAATCAATTCTTCAATTTTGTCGTTAATGATAGGTGGCATGTCCTGTATAAGACAATTTTTTTAGGTGGAATCCAGAAAATATTATTTTATTTAATAATAAAAATAAGGAATTGGCTTAATTTACTAACTATATGAAATTATATATTCTTATATTTCAAATTCCAAAGGTTTGGGCTTTTTGGCATGGACACTTTCCTCGACCGTGCATGCCAGTCCCATTGTGCATTCTGTCGGTGTCGTTTCGGGGACCATCCACTGTCTTAAATACTCCTTCCTTAAGTTCAATACTTTATTTAACTTTAACATCTTGAGATTCGAATTATATTAATTCCTTGTGAGGCTCTCATAAAATAAAATTCTAAATCGATAAAAATTCATCATATTTCACGAACCTAATATGTATGATAATATTCATTGTGTAGTTTACGGTCACTTGAGAATAAGATTTATACTTACTTAGAATATAATTAAGAGATTATAAATTTAATTCTTATTAATAAAATTTTACACACATACTTTTTTTTTCTCTTTTTTATACATTTTTAGATTTATGATTTATCTTTGTAGTAAGAGGGAAAAAAGGGGGGGTTTTGCTTGATTATTACTGTCTAAGGTTTAAGTATTTGGCATGTTAATAAGCCTAAACAAGAACACTACCAATCCATTATCCCCAGGTGAGAATGCATGATGGAACCTTTGTGTGGAAAATCCCCAATTTTCCATGGGAATCATTAGCACGTGCCACTTGACGATTTACATACATACATACACACACATATATATAGATATATATAGCAAATGGATGGTCGACTGTTTCAAGTCAGGGTTGCGTGGGGGATCAGAAAGACTTCCTAATTAGACCTTTTTTCACATCGACAGCCGGTCAAGTTCCTCATCGGCTAGAAGGAGGAGGAGGAGGAGGAGGAAGATTTATTCAGCAAGAAAATCAAAGTAGCTCCGTCCTCAGTGGCTGAAAGTCGAACGATGGCTTTCACAATTTTTTTTTCCGACGTCGGATTATGTCTCCAAGGTTTATCATCCCCGGAATGCCGAACTACCGAACTCACTATCAAGTATCAGTTACCCCTTTGCCCAGCTTCAAACTCCTGCCAGGTTCCCTGCTGCTGCTACCCATGAAAGACTCGAATCCACTGTCCATTTTTTCTTTTCCCAGACCAAAAGCGACGTCACCGGATCGATTTTCTGATGTATGGCTCTGGTATTTCTCCAACCCTGGGGGGCTGTGCTCTTGTTCTCGGAGATTGAATTTGTCTGTTAAACGGTCAAATGCTCCTCTGAGTGGAAAAGAAATACGTTCGAGGTTGAACCTATCATTCAACTCGTCGTCAGCCACACGAGAACAATAGTAATTCCCAGACCAAAAATGCCACTGAGCACATTCAGCGGATGAAAACTAATGCACTTACTATAGAAGNGCGGATGAAAACTAATGCACTTACTATAGAAGTGCACCGTTCGAGGTTGCGAGCATCTCCACTTTCGAAGTAAAATTTTGTATTTGGATTTTGTGAATAAAGAAATTAACGGTTGTGAGACTTTCATTTCTCGTCAAATCAATCGGATTTGAATACGAATTATTAAGAAAAATTGAAAAAGCAAGTTCAAAAACTTGGGTGTTAAGATATTCTATAGTTATATGTAAGAATTTTTTTAATAAAAAAATTTGCTTAATGCGAAAGTATATGGGAAAAAAAATGCAGTAGCATGGGGAAGAGCTTGAAAACAACTGAAGGAACATAAGCAGCAAGCAACCGTATGTCTACCCGGTCCACTGTCCAAAATAGTGTTGATCTTGAGAGGGGAAAATAAATTTTGTTTCTATATATATATATATATATATAATATTTNCCCTTCACGAGGCTTGATCACAATGCTCGGACAGCGGATCATATGATCTTTGGTTCGGATAATTAACGTCGAGGAGGAGAAATACTACTTCATCCCCAAGGAACCCTTGACTTGGAAGTCTTCGGAAAGACTCGACAAGTCAATGTTGAGATAGGGTATGACCCACCATCCATTTTCGTGTGAGGGGGGAGTGCGAGTTCCAATTATTGTACGTTTTCTGCAGTACCTTCAGAGGGCAAGAGCTTCCTCGAACTCGGTCGGGATGCATGTCACTCGACCGATGTATCTTGTGTCGACCGTCAGTAGCCGGACCGAGGATCTGGAGGAGGAGGACGACGACGACGACGACGACGAGGCTAGGCCGAAGAGTCCTCGGAAGGGACAGATAATCAGAGAAGGCTAACGGTCCGAGTCAGATCGTGGGCTAATACCGACTCCACTTCCAATTAGAGCCGCTAGACGTCACTGTTATGGTCCTCTCGCCCTCTCCGTTCCGTTCAGTACCCGTCCTCGATGTAACCAGAGTTAATATACCGAGTTCAATCTTATCAGGAAAGAGAGAGAGAGAGAGAGAGTAGAACTAGTCTGGATGTTCCGAGGAGACCTTGACTCTTGACTCTTGACTCTTTCCAAGCCAAAGTAGGCCTCTCAGTGGGACCGAATATGGCCGACAATTCAAGAAACCGGGACACCCTTCAGTCTTGTCCTTATCTGATGAGGGGGGAGATGACTTTGGTTGACTTGACCTGTCATGTCTTCGTTTCTTGCTTTTTTTTAAAAGATAAATAAATAAATCTTCACCACCTATTTAGAAAATTACAAGTGTGATTGCCATTGATAAAATTTTTACATGATGTAATAATTTGACTTGGTACGATGGCATGCAGAATTAGAGGAGTATAATTACTTATATATTTAAGAATATTAAATATGTTAACTTATTTAAATATGTATATTATTAATTTAATTTATTAATATTAAAATTATTAAATTATATTAGAATAATTTCATTAATATAATTATATGGTAATTTTTTTATTAAATTCTTATTATAATAATATTAAACAGATTAAATAAATATATATGTATAATTAACATGTTTAGTTTATACAAATTAAATAACTTCTTTATATGAATTATTTAAATACAATGTGAATGAATGAATGAATGCCACATGAAATGAATTGGTAGCCAGAGATGAACTCTCACCGGTACAAGCTGGATCGGGTTGGACCCGCCGAGGGCTCATCCGACTCTGGATTTTCCCTGTTGACAACAATATTAGGGGTTGGACCCAATCAGTTCTTCCATTTTCATCCTGTCAATTTTGGACCAGCTGAACGTTCGAGTATGGATGGGCCTGCTGCCTCGTCCACAGCATTCACTACGAGCCGATCGAAGCCCGCTCCCTACAGTGGAAGACAGTTGCACGTCGGAGGACCACCGCCCTGCGAAAACATGGGGCCGCCTTGCTGTCTTTCTTGCGAGGTACAAGCATCTTACTCTCCATTTAAAATTAAAAATTTTTAAATTTAATGCAGGCGGACAAGATTTTTTTTTTGGCTCCTATGATTGGAAAATGGAAAATGCTTTTCTACTTCTCTGAAAAATGTCATTTCAACGATCGGAAGAGACGGTGATGAGATGTTCAGCTCCAGTGAGGAAAAGGGATGGCAGGAGGAGGAAAGTCTATGAAGTAGCCTAGCCCTTTCCCATCCGAAGGCAAAAGGCTAATGGCAGTTCCTCTCCTCACGCTCGTCTTCAGCTACCATACATCATTTCCCTGTACTTCCATTTAATATGTTACAGAGAAGATATGGCTGGCGACATGCGACGGTAATCTTTTTAGAAGAACGGACGACCATGGGAGCTCTCGTGCTTAAATTTGGACCATCTGCTCGGTGGGACTCGACATGTAATGGCAGAGTCCAGAGCAAGAAGGGGATCATCAACATCCGTGCTTCTATTTCCCGATCTTGAATGTCGTAACCGATGAGATATATCATTGTCGTCCGTCCCATTCCTGCGTCCTTCTTGAGTAGAAAGACTGCAGCAGGTGACCGAGCGTAGTGAATTTAGTACAGGACAAGCAATGCGACCGTGCTTGGGATGAATTTAGAGAGGAACACCAACCACCCGCCACACACCTCGTGCGGAACAGCTTGACCCTTTTCCTTCAACCGCACCATCATTGTCTGGTCCTTGATTCTCCGGCAAGTGCTGAGGACCAGCCAAAGTCGTAGACAGTCGACAGACAGTAGAAGAAGAAGCGAAGCTACTTCATTAAATTCAAGGGATAAGGAGCAGCAGGCAATCCCCCAGTCCTCTCCATCCCTTGAAAGCCTCCAGCAACGCAGGCAGCAAAAAGAAAAATAGTCTAGAATTCGGACAAATCCGCAGAGCATCACGTAAATTCTACCAATTTTCTCCATGCTCTGGGCACAATGTTATTAATCCGCCCTGTTGGACCAGTCCTTTCATCCAATTCTTTGGCTTCCTGTGAGCTTCGCTCTCTTGAACAGATTTTTCATTCTAGAAAAAGTAAGAAGCTATGATTTCTGTGGTACCCCTTATTATTAATGCTCATCTTCTCTATGCTTCTTGGGGCGATCCCTTGCCCCTGCTTTACAGGTTTACAGGCTTATATTAGACCAGGCAACACCAGACACAGTTGAGATGTATACACACCCACACAGCCCATATGGTCCCAATCCACCGTCCACAACACTCCTCAGGGCCCCTCTCAATGTATGCATGAGACCCGAGACACCTCAAGAGTCAGAGATGACTCCCTTCCATGGCCCAGGCTCTCCCATTGATCACTCACTCTTCTGGTATCCCTAAAATGGTGTGTAAAGAGGTTTACGTAGGCCTATAGCATGTACCAGATATTCTCAATCTTCGGAGATTTCAAAGTCTTAATGGAAAATTCCATACAAACTCTCTGCTGATTTCGAAGTTTGCTTAGATGTTATCTTCGACTTGAGTTTTGGCCGAACCTGCAAGATAATTGCATGGTCTCTTGAGGACGCTTTAAGACCACGCATCCACATGCCCTCTCTTCCTAGTAGGAAAGAAGAACAAGGAAATACATGTATAGAGGAGCCCCACAACCACAAATGGGACACTCACATTTTTCATTTATTTGGCCTTCAGGAGCAAGCAGTTCAAGAAAACAAAAGACCCTGTCCCCCTGCAGGCGCAAGATGAGCTGTAGGTACCTTCTGATCACTGCTCAGGTCCCCCATCCCAACACAAAAATACCCCATTGAGAAAACATTTACTAATTAATTCACTCAAACTATGCATCATACGTATCTGACATAAGATGGTGCTCAGCTTTTTTACTTTCATAGAATATTTTTCCTGTATTTCCTACGTGTAGTGGTAAGGACTTCATGGCAAGGACAATTTGAGCTTGTGTGAGTATAGCATCAGCTAATAGTCGGGAGGATATTTCAGAAAAAATAAAAGTTAAATGGCTAAAGAACAAAGCATTGCCCACCTCTCAGCAGCACCCAAGGAAATAAAATGCGTCAAGAGAGAGAGTGCCCACCATCACAACTTGTACCTTCTGATCCCATCTCAAGTCACCCTCAACCCTCTCACTTCCCCCTTGGTCCCCCGGTTGTTGAAGGGTCGAGCGTCGTCATGTTGCGTAAATATTTGTAAGAGGAAGATGGTATGAGTCTATCGATCAAACCAGCTCATTTACAGCAGTTTGGAAGGCCTAGGACTTCGACTNATGATGGTATGAGTCTATCTACAGCAGTTTGGAAGGCCTAGGACTTCGACTATGGGCAGTGAGCAGGAGTCCATCACTCATCGATGGTACAGAAATTGTGCCATTTCTCCGGCCAGAAAACACAATACCCTTTCAGACTCCGATAGATCCATCGTCCAAGAATAAAACTTTCATTCTACTCCTTTGGACACTGATTTTATTCTATTAAATTCATCCCAACCTTAATGCTAAGCATGCTCCACATTACTCAATCCTCAGACAGAAATTTGTGTCAAAATCTGCGGTCTGCCTGTATTTGAAGAAACAGTGGGAACCGAAAGAAGACACATATGGCATCAACAGATCAGCAGAAGCTGTAGCAGCAACTCACAGCAATAGCATGCATGCATGAAAGTGGTGTATTTGTAGCGGGGGAGAGAGAAACAGGAAGAGAATAAAGCTGCTAACCTTTTTTGAATTTTGGATGCTTGTTTCTCGTTCCGTTCTATATTAATTTTTTTTTTTGTACATCATAGGATAAGAGAAATTTAACAATTAACAGCCAAAGGAGAGAACAATCTAATTTAGCACTGACTAGGACAAAAGACCAGACCAACTTTCATTCTGATAAGTCCACTTTCTTATCCCTTTATAACCAAGTCGGTTAAACACCAAGCATATCATTAAGGGCTGGGATTGTACTGCTAAAGATAGACTGACTACACAAGACAAAAGTAAGAGAGGCAGGCTTGCAGCAGCAGCAGCAACAGCTAATAAAGATGTCCAAAAGCCACCATTTTCTCTTATCCCTGCCTCTCCTCGAGATCCCTTTTGCAGAATATGGACATCATTGTTCAGAGAGAGACCTGGGTCTGCTGCAAAGTAGTGGTAGTCGGACTTATAACAACCTGCGATTGATCGAGCTCGACCTCCCACCTTGCATTTTCTATGGCTCCATCATGCACAGGCACGTAATCCTACAATTCGATTTGCATGAAAGAGTCAAATAACATATCAGCGAAACACAAGAACCACCACTCTAGAAATAGATCCCATCTCATTTCTCCACATGAAATAGTACTGTTCACAGCTCATCATATTGTCGTACTTCTGTGTTTAGGTTACTGAGCTTTCTTTCAACAAGTTTCTAAAGGTACAGCTTTTTCCAAATGGCCTCCCTTAAGACAAATACCTTCAAATGCGTGCTTGCATCAATATATCAGACATGGCACTAGCCCCGCTAACTTATCTCATGATCAAATACTTTGTAGTTTGGAGAGGTCCATCAATAATTATTATAAAAATCTGGGAAGTTGAAAGTGGAAGCACCTCAAGTTTTTGGACAAGCTCTTTTGCATTGGGGGCAGAGACAAAGATGTGACGCTGAGAGGGTTTGATGAAGCCATCATCTACCGCCTTGTCTATGAATGTCAGCAGATAGTTGTAGTATCCATCCACATTCAACAGTCCAACCTACACATTCCCAGGTTCATATACGTATAAAGATCCAGAATAGATTAGACTGAAAGTTTCACCGTGAGTAGGCCTAATTAGGTCTTCTTTATTCACTTCCAGATTTATCTACGTGACGCAAGACATGTTTTGCTTGCGAGATAAAGTGAATTAGCCCTAGTTGATCCTTTACCCAAGGAGATGAGTTTATCGAGAAAACAGAGAAACCAAAAATGATTCCTTCCTTAACAGAGAAACCAACAAGAAATGAACCCTACTAACAAAACGAGAAGGTAAAAATGCATGAGCTCCGACAAGCTGTACCTCAAAATTTACGCAGTAAATACGGTAGCACCTTCCATAAATTTCATTACAAGGAAAAAGAAATCCAATACATGATAAGACAATTTCACTTATCTTGGCTGGGTAGCAGCCTAGTAAACACATTAGACCCCCAACAAATTAAACTTAGGTATACACTGAGCTTACAGCTCCAGCATTACAAAATATTGATCACTCACAGGCTTGTCATGGATGCCAAGTTGAGCCCAAGCTATAACCTCTAGCAACTCCTCGAGTGTCCCATATCCTCCTGCAAAGTATGTAAACGACCCATAAAACATGTCCTCCTGCAACGAACTAAGAGCAGTTCTAGAGATATAGAGCGCCAGTGAGGGGAGAGAGAGAGAGAGATATGGGACCAGGGAGAGCGATGAAGCAGTCACTGTGGCGGGCCATCTCTGCCTTCCTCTGGTGCATGTCTGCTACAGGCTTCACCTCTCCTACCGTCTCCCCAGTGATCTATCGTCAAGCACATAGAAATAGAAGTTGATACATGCAAAGAAATGAACTTTTTTTCCTTCTATCATTTCACTGTGCAATTGATAAGAGGGTGTAAAAGATAAAAGTATCAAAAGAATGACGAAGCGGGTAAGGGAACCGAGGCCCATAGAGGGTGCCAAATGATGATGATAATTTCAGACGAACCTCTTTGCCCATCAACGTCCTGGGGATGATTCTGCCAAAATAATTTGAGAGAGGGAGAGAGAGAGAGAGAGAGAATATTATTAGACACTTCCATGGGTCCCCACAGCAAATAAACGCCATTTTCTTGTACTGATTTAGATCAAGCGATTACCACCAGATATGTTTGGGATGCCGTCTGTTCCCACCCGCAAACAGACCGAGTCTTTTTTTTTTTAATGGAAGCACAGTTCCACCGTCACAGGACTTAGCAGGACATGAAAAACGAAACGCGCAAAGAAAAGAAGGAAGAGAAAAGTACCCAAGAACGTTTCCACCGCCACGATGAACTTCCCGAGAGACCAAACCCATGAGGCCGATGCTTCCGCCTCCGTAAACCAAGTCCAACCTCCTCAACACCTTCCAAGAAATCCATCCACCATTAAACACAAAACACAGAGAAGAAAACGGAGGAAGCAAAACAAAGAGGACGAGGAGGAGAAGGAGGTAGACTCGGCATCTGCACCAGTTCTTGTGCCAGCTCAAGGGCAGCGTCCGCATAGCTGTTACGCTTGCCGGTGCTGCTGCCACAGAAAACGCAGACCCTCTTGAACCTGGAACGTGCAGCCTCTGTCGGCCCGTCCACCACCTCCATTTCCGGAAACTTCTTGGAGAAACACACTCAAGCACGCACGCACGCACGCACGCACCCACTCTCATGCCCCACCCTTCTCCTAGTGTACAGAGACGTTAGTGATGACTTGTCCTAAGAAAGGAGCAAAGGGTGAGACGAGCAGCCAACTATATATATACAAATCACGGCAGAGCAACTGGCAGCTCTCCGTCTTCCTCCTCTTTTCTGTGATTTGATTGGGGGCATGTTTATATATTAGAAGGGAAAAAAGGAATTCTTTTTAGCGAAAAACAAAAAATGAAAATGAAAGGGGGCAGATAAGATCACCGTGCCATGCTTTTTTCTTCCTTTCTTTCTGCGTGCCAGGGGGGGTTCGGGGTGGAAAATCAGAGACAGAGACTGAGAGAGATGCTACCCTTTGGCTCCACGTGTCACCGGGACATTCCCAGGATTATGAAAGCTCCGTGCATGACGCCGTCACCGACCACGGGAAAACGAAGAATTTCTGTAAGATAGTGTTTTGATGCTGGCTGCTGGATTAAGAAAGCTCAAAGTCATCATCACTACTACTCTATTTTCTCCCATTTCTTTACGAGATGGGACACCCTTTCCAGACAAAAAAGAAAGCTATGACTTTTGACAAAATATTATATATGTATATGATTAAAAAATTAATTTTTAGTTTTCCTAACTAGGATTTATTGTTCTCCTTCTTCTCTTCTTCTTCTTCTTTCTGAAAATATATTGTGTATAGGAGCTAGGCTAATGGCGGACTCTGGACCCGGTGGACGGCCAAAAAGCCTTACCTGTTTCCTACGATGCAATCCGTCTCGTATTTAATGCACGCAATCATCACGCGGTGGCTCTGTCCTAAACACGTGCAGTGCAGAGTCCCCTCCTCTCCTGGGGTTGGGGCTGCATCTGAGGGTGTGGCTAGGGCTGGGTGTAGGATACTGTCTTATGTACCTTCCTCCTGCCAGAAATATATTAAGCTTAATTCATTTGTAGCAACTCCCTTTATTATCCATCTACATATTTTCCTAAAAACAGACTCTCTGATCCTTAAATCTCCAAATGTCCAAGGGTTTGCCACTGTTGACCCTGTCGTCCGCCCGTTGTGGCGGCGTAGTGGCGTACCGGATGGAGGCGACTCCTGTGGTGACTGCTTTTGTGTTGCGTTCCATGGAACTCCTCTTCCGACGCAGAAATTCGTACCGACGCCTAATCGGCCAAACATAACATGATGAAGAAGGGAAGGATTGCATTGATCCAATTCCGCCATAGTTGGAGCTGCTAATAAAAAGCTGCCAATAAAAAGGAGGGAGAAGACAAAATCGGCATTAAAATTTAAGTTATAATATATTTAAAATAATTATTTTAATTCTAAATATTTATAGTGATCTCAATATATTTATATCAAGATGATTTAATAATTTATAATATAAAGTTAAATAAGTTAGGGATGGTTGGGTAATTTTGAAAGGTTGAAAAAAAAAAGGAAAAAAAATGGAGGAAAATGAGCTCAACATGAGGCAGCATTAAATCCGGATTTCCAGCGGCAATCATTCACCGATATTCCCTATCCCTACAATTATGTGTTTATTTCACACGTCTCTCTTTTTTTAAATAAGATAAAATTAGGGATTAGGCTTTGCTCCTAGTCCTAGACAAGGACGGGATGCGGAGAGCCAGGAGGAGAGGGCGGCGCAATCATTTCTCTGCCGCCGTCTCTGGCCGATGAATTAAATGCGATGGATGTTAACGCTCCCCTCCCCCGTACTTCCAGTTCCCAACTAAATGCATTCCCGCGTTTCGGCTTGGGAACGCCCCGACGATTTAGCGTATTATCTAAATCTACATTGACTCAACGTCGCGGTGGCTCGACCGGAAGGGATGGAACAACTGAGTGATCTCCTCGATCGTGTCTTCAAACTGCGCTCGTCGATTGCTAGCGTGAGCAGCAGGAGGAGGAGGCTGGCTGAAATTTCCCCGGGAAAATCCAATGGAAAAGGCAGAGGCAAAGCTTTGTATGAGAAATTGCCTCTGGAAAAGATTGCGACAGAAATCTATCGAAAATATCTCACAGGTCTAATAAAAATGACGAACATTTGTAAGTCGTCTACTCTGTGTCTGCTTATCGCTCCATGTCAACTCCTNCCACCCTGTGTCTGCTTATCGCTCCATGTCAACTCCTCGGTTGTCTAAGTTCGATTGCTGCAGCATCGACAGGGTAGGATGCAGAACGATGAAGGACAGCTCCGCGGTAAACCAAGATGGGAAGCAAGGTGCCGGTTGGCTCTGTTCGATGATTTGCGTAAATGAGCTACCCTCATGTTTCCTTGGATGCGGGTTGATTTTGTGCTTTCTGCTGCTGCTGCTGCATCACTGAATGACACGGTTGGCTGTGAATGGCTGAGGAAGATTTAGTCGTATGAGGATGATTTATCTCTTCTTCCTTGGATTCCTCATTCTTTCCGCTGCCGGAGACATTTTCTTGAATTTTAATTTAGGAATATATGGTTTCTAATATATTACTATTTTTTTTATTATCTAATAAATTAATTTGATTGAATCATCAGAGTTTAATAGATAATTTATAAGGGATAAGGATTAATATATAAAAATTATAATATGATTTTTAATTTCTATTATGGATAAAAATTAGAAACTAAAATACTAAAAACACTTGTGTATAATTTACTATTATGATCTCTGAGTCATATAATAAAATCTACTCTTCTGATATTCTATTAGTTAGGGGAGATTGAGCGAATCTCGTGTTTTCTGAGAGTTTTTTTGTACAATCTTAAAAGATCCGCATCCAATCAATCATTCGAATTCCAACTATATATTCAGGTGCGCATCCGTTAATTTTTACAATTCTTCATTATAAATTTTAGAATTATTAGGTTATAAAATTTTGTACGCATTATATTTACTCGAAGTGGATTATTAGGTTATAAAATTTCCCCTACATTATGTTTACTCAAAGTGCCTTGCGGCCTCCCATCAACTGGCATGACTACTACCTCGAGCCTCTGTGCCCTGTATATGGAAGTTGTCTTCTGCTTCCTCGACCCGGAGAACTCCATCGATCATCGGCAATACTTCTTTTGCCTTCATTAACCTAGACGGTGTTCTTTGCAGTTGAATATGGCAAGCACAAAATTGACAGAGGCTTGCACATCGGGTCACTTGCAATTTGTCCTTTGCCCCCTCTGTCGTTGCGATTTACATCATCCATGACAGTCGGGATTCTCTGATATAAATTCTGANCCTCTGTGCCCTGTATATGGAAGTTGTCTTCTGCTTCCTCGACCCGGAGAACTCCATCGATCATCGGCAATACTTCTTTTGCCTTCATTAACCTAGACGGTGTTCTTTGCAGTTGAATATGGCAAGCACAAAATTGACAGAGGCTTGCACATCGGGTCACTTGCAATTTGTCCTTTGCCCCCTCTGTCGTTGCGATTTACATCATCCATGACAGTCGGGATTCTCTGATATAAATTCTGAGAAAGGAAACAGCTCGACCAGTAGTAGTGGAATCACGCGGTCAGTCAATCCCCAATTTTACTACCATATTCTCATTGAGGACAGACAGTTAAGATGATGGTTGAAGGCAAGAAACGTTACAGATATTAAGTTCTAAGGACATTTCACAGCTCACTTTCCCTGAGCACTGAATTGATCATTACAAAACAGCAAGTATAATAATAAATCATTTAGATCCTGTTCCTGACGGAGAGCCTTTAGTTACAGAGTCTCGGAATTGGATCTGTGAAATACCTGTTAGTTATATTGCCTGTTTCTGATGAACCGGGAATCACCATGGAAGAAAATCTGGTTTGGTTCTTTAAACACTGTTTCAGTTACGTAACCTCTCCCCATCCCTGTACTTTCCTTTGTCGGTCACAACGAAGGGAAGGGAAGGAAAGGACAGACAGTCACGCTTTCTAGAAGAATATTGCAGCCATCCAACGAGGGGAGTTTTGTCTTCTGCACAATGGATACCGGGATTGTTTCGCAGTACCCTTCCAAATTAATGTCAAGACAGAAGAAGTCGAGTGATGAGGCAAATCCAGCAAACAAGACAGAAAGTCTGAAGAAGCTTGCCGGGCAAACTACATTACTCTTCTCGAGCATTTTTACCTAGTTAGTATTCACCAAACGCCAGGGTCCTCATTCTGCAATGCTCTTGTTCCGAT
>CXYZ01012790.1:772295-783565 GCA_900006705.1 Sonneratia caseolaris | reverse complement strand
TCCAATAATTAATTTCGTTTGCTCACACAAGCATGATCTCTTTTTTGTCCTGTCGCATTGCGTAGTTATTTATTTGTTTTCAGGAGCCTTCAACATGATGTAAGCTAAGATCGACCACTTGATCTACATTAATTAACGATGCTATGTAGCTACCTGACATGCCATAGACATCACCATCCTCGGTGTGCTTCCTCTCAGCTGTCTTCGCATCCAAGCATCGTAGCAGAATCAAGACAATAATGGGGTCGGTTCAAGTTTCAAATCCACTGTAACTAATCACATGGTTTTCTTGTTAATTCCCGCACAAGAAAATCAGTTTGCTGAAGTAGTACCCACAACTGCACCTTAAATAGCCCGGGTCTTCTGCCTCTCCACTAGGCACTCACCACAGAAACTTTCATTTCCATAAAGAGTTCAAACATCAGTGGTTACCTCTTCCTTCCTTGGCAGACTTCGTTGATCCCGAGTTAAGAGTATGATAACCCCAAAGAAGGTGCTGGAGTTAGCCAGGAAGTGACGGTGGATTGCAGATCATTGAAGAAAAAGGATTTCATTCCACTCGGACATGGAACATGTGGCTGAAAATGGTCATTTTGTTGTCTACAGTACCAACTGGGAGCGCTCTGTGATACCATTCGAGTACATCAGCTGAAACATCTTCAGGGAGCTATCAAAGATGTCTGAAGAAGAGTTTGGTCTGTCAAGCACGAGGGGACGATTATGATGCCCTATGCTTCAGTATCCATGGAATACATAGTCTCCCTTGCTCAAAGGGGTGTAGCAGAAAGCCTAGAGAGAGCTCTCGTAGATTCAAGTTGTTCTAAAAGTCGGTGCTCGTATCTGCTTCTTCCTGTTGGGAACCGGAATCCCGACATTTTCATGTCTGCTTGAAACGAAGCAGATTGGAAACGTGTAGATGGGACACGATGCTTTCATGTAAATATTATATGGAATGAGATATTTGGAAAATGCATCCAAATCTCTTCGCGCATTTTGCTCATTTCTTTCTCGATCTCCTTGGTTTTGGGCATCAGATGGTCGATGAGTTGATGTCCTTATATGGTTGAATTAGCGTTGAAAAGCTTAAATCCTGCATGATTAGTAACACGTTTACTGATAGAAGAATCTTGGTTTCAAAAATACCCTGGAAAAGAAATCAAACCCGGCCGTTGGGAAGCTCTTTGCAAATCTCAGACAACAGCCGCAGTGGGAGCACTAAAATTGCCTATGAACCAAACATTATCTTGAGAAGCAGCAGGGGGTCAACTACAAAACATGTTCTTGTTNAACCAAACATTATCTTGAGAAGCAGCAGGGGGTAAACTACAAAATGTTCTTGTCGGTGAAATTACGTAGATGCCCCTTTTGACATCTTGATACTTCTACTTAGGTTCTTGGAGTGTTGTAGAAGAATTTGTGATCCAAGGTCTTCTGGGTCCACGGGTTCTCTATGTCCTGCAACTCACAGACAAACTAAAGAAGGTGATCAATGATGAATGACTTACCATGCCAGTCTTGTTTTCCAGTCAACTAATCACATGGCGATCTCCTAGAAAGTCCAGAAGACACGAATGATATGCTAAGCAAGCACCTCCATTAATGCCACGCCAGGGACAAGAAACAGGTAGAAGTAATTTCTCCTTCCAGTGTGTCTCAGCTCCTTTTTGCCTATGTTAAGGTTCTGATGAACCACCTTAGGTACTGTCCAAATAATTAGCTCTCTTTGGCAGTGAAAAGCGTGTAAATTCATGTCATTATTGTTGTTTGTGTTCCGAGAGACCTGTCATCTACGGCCCTCCTGTAGGTCTACAAATTAGTAATGTCCTGCAACTACTGGACAGAACATAAAGAACCATGAACATTGTTGCAAACAAGTTCGCTTCCAATTTAAATGACCACATGGATTTCCTCGAGACTCGCGACACAAAAAAAAGGCAATGTCTATTGAAATGTCTCATGCCTCCAGCTCACTGCAATATTTTAATCTCATTGTCCCAAATTCTTGAGCTCTGCCTCTTACAGGGTCGCGGAGTCCCAGGAGATCTTCTGAGACAACATGATCAACTTGCCAAGCAATGGCAGATAGTATCAGCAAAGAGGAAAAAATGGATTTCCTTCCCGAGAACTGACAGAGAGATAGAAGGGGAGGTAGCTGATAAAGGCCACTCTGTGTTCTGCAGCTCCAATAAGAAAAGAAATTTGATGCTGTTGGCTTACATAAACACTCACATATTTCAAGATCTTTTCAAGATGTCTGAAGAAAGAGTATGGACTTTAAAGCGGCAGACCAATCACAATGCCCTGTGATTCCATTTTCACAGAGTGTCAACTCCCCTCATCCGGAAAGGTGTGTCAGAAAGTCTGGAGAAGGCTCTACTTAATTCGATTGCTACAGACTGGTGCTCAGTATCGGCGACAACCTGTCAAGAACACATTTAGCTTTCTCTGTTTACTGATAGTAAATGAGGTGTACTTGCTACTTTTCTAGATATGCAGGCTGTTTTTGTGTAAATATTCTTTTCACACGTAGTTGAGATGAAGATCCCCGTTACAAGAAATATGAAGCATCTCAGTTAGCTGTCAAACTTTTTAACAACAGAAGCAGAAACATATTCCCACCTCATGACTGGTCCCAGACAACATGGCAGTGCATTCTTTTTCTCTGTTGTCCTTTCAAGTTTTTATCTTCATGGTGTCAATCGGAGTAAGTGCGAAGCTCATCCTATGATGAGAATGAACAACCAGGCAATAAAATCACCAAAAGAAACAGAGTATAAATGTGCAGGTGATACAAATAACGAGTGCTCCCGTTCTTCACAGGATAACTTTCTTCAATATAAGAAAATATCTGACCATCTTTGATGGGATGGTTGTGACAGCAGTATAGGACTCGAAAACATGGCATGTAACATTACAATTGAAATTAACCATCAAATTTTCTGGTGTTAAGTTTGGAATTCTAATGACTGGGTAAAACAGAACAGGTATCAGAAAGCATGGAAATCTGCGTGCTAGACAGCCAGGATAATATATGAAGCAAATCTCTTCCATTGATGACAAATTTGATTACAGGCAATGTCCTACTTGTTGGGAGACAGCAGTTTGAATGGAATGTGGCCTACGGGTTGGTGAGCACCTTTGATTCTATACACACAAACAACAACGCCATTACCTCAGAATAGTTTGAGCCACATGCCTTTGATTGTTTTAGGTGAGCACATACTCTGTGTTGTTTCTGAAGTTATTGTCTTCTATCATTGCTTGAATGTGCCTCCCCAATGTACGACAACCAAATTATGCCCCCAACTTGTTCTCTGATATGTTCAGTTTGTACTAGTCAATAGAATCTGCTTGAAACTTCTCCAGTCGGCCACATCATCTTGAGCTTCTGGGTTCAAGGATGACTAGATTAATCCTTTCTTTTTCATCTAACTCATTCCTCCAACATTACTATCAGCATAAATATATTCATCAGTATTTTCTTCAGTTCATAATCTTCGACTGAAAGACTCAGTGTCCAGGCAAATTTTTTCTGTCAATTCTGTTCATTCTTAGCAGTATGAATCGATGGAATGTCATGGCTTCAGAAGCTAATTTTTCCTTCTTTTCTTCTCAGACAGAAGTCGAATCATTGATATGGAGAAACCACAACCGATATGTTTCCTTGCTGACTGGCTGAACAAGGCTTAGTTCCCCGTTGCTACATTTCTTCCTCATTCTTAGTTCTATCTAAAACTACTTAGCTCCAGGTCCTGTCATTGTAATGCGTCAGTGATTTAGGATCCTGTAACAATCCTGTCTTGTAACTACCTGACATGCTCTAGGATGTCATTCTCAGTTGTCGTGCTTCATCCGAGAGTTATGGATGGAACAGGACAAGAACAACATTAGTTCGATTTTGATTCAAATTTAACTAATCACGTGGGCTATTCCCTAGCACGCAAACTAGGTCCAGCTATTCTCCATAACCACCAGACATGCCCCGAATAATGCCCTTCCTCATCTGTCCTGTCAGTTTAACAAATCACATGGCTTTTCTAGGAGATCCAGGGACATGGAAAGGTATGCTTGATGAAGTTTCTGGGGCCTTCTCCATATAAGTTAAACCCTACCTCTCTCTCAATCTCCCCAAGCAGACAAGTTCATCGAATAGATCTTCCTGTATCTTCAACGGCCACTGAAGAAGCCGCTCAGTCTTTTTCATTACTTGCTGCAAACAACATGATCAGCCCGAAGAAGCTCATCAAGATGGCGAGGAAGTGGCAGAATATGGGAGCCAAAGGGAGGAACTCCAAACCGTGTCTCCCTGAGAAAGGGCACTTTGTTGTCTATAGCACCGACCGGAAACGATTCACGATTCCGCTGGAGTATATCAACTGCAACATCTTCCAGGAGCTCTTCAGGATGTCGGAGGAGGAGTTCGGCCTGCCGAGCAACGGTCCTCTCGTGATGCCATGCGATTCGGTCGTTATGGAATACATAGTCTCCCTGGCACAGAGAGGTGCAGCCGGAAGCTTGGAGAGGGCTCTGCTAAATTCGATCTCTACGGGTCAATGTTCGTTGTCCGTTTCTTGTCAAGAATCCAAAAGCCAAAATCTTCCAATTTTTGCTCACTGAGATAAAGCAGAGCAACTGCAGTAGCATTTCAGATAGTTGCCATTCTGTACATAAATCATATAGCACATGATATTGTGGATGCTGGCGGTACGATCGGTCACATTTCCAGTCTCCTTCGTGTTTTCGGTTTGAGAAGCTTGTCCTGGATATGAGAAATCGAGGTCTACGGCGAGCATACATTCTAAAGGGCAACGAGTGACATCAAGATAAACACGGCGGACATAGGCATTTGAGCGATCGAACATGACCAGGTTTGGGCAAACTTAATGTGCCTTCGNCGGACATAGGCATTTGAGCGATCGAACATGACCGACCAGGTTTGGGCAAACTTAATGTGCCTTCTCTTCGAAGTATAGGATCTCTACAAACCGTTCTTCTCCATCCCTGAAGCTCAGTCATGGCCTCGTANCGAAGTATAGGATCTCTACAAACCGTTCTTCTCTATCCCTGAAGGTCAGTCATGGCCTCGTGCGGATAAATATCGACTCGGGATTAGTTAGAGATCAGAACTTGGATTAAGAATTGGTAAGTACAACACACACAGATAACAACTGATCAAGGGAATTTCAAGAGTTCACCAGTGCGAACCACACGGAATCACCTCGAGCAGAGCAAATGGTTCGAGGAATGAGCTTAACTTTCAACCGATGATTTGTACACTTTCAAGCCAGACCTTAGCCCGGTGGTTCACATCGTGATCTCGGGAGAGACAGGAGCTCGAAAATGGAATGCGACTTGAAAACGCCTGATTCTACACAGGGGGATTAAAGAATATTCTCAACGAGAGCCTTCAGTTTTGAGCCACACATCCCTCTGCACTCAGCCTCCCATACACCATCTACGTCGTCTGTCCCGAATACGGCAGTCCTTCACATATGGACCAACATGGGGCTGCTCTTGACAGAAGAGACGCACATACCGCACGAATTCTTTACTTGCAATCGATGATTCCGTCGACTGTGTGGTCGGGAGTCGTAGAGTAATCTAATGGCCTTTCTTCGATTTGGGTCTGCGTGGATTTTCTCAGGTAATGGCTTATTTAACAGCCTCGGAGCATTCGAGAGTGTGAACGTATGACTTTGGTCTGGTCGGACGATGCCGGTGATTGCTTGCTCGTTGGTGCTACCGACCACACCGTCCATCATAGGTTCTAAAGTTACCGTGTCGGGTCAACCCCTGCGCCACTATAGCATTCTGGTACCTTTCCAACCCTTTTGCTTTTTCTTTTTTCAATTATTTTACAATTTTGACTTGTTCAGACGACCCCCCAAAAAAAAGTCAAAGTCAACTATTCACACAATTTACTGAACATGAAAAAAAAAAGCCTATCACTGGCAAAATAGTTGAAAATGAAAATTTTCCCACCCAATACCCTGCCACAAAAATAGCTTATTTGCATTAAATTTTGACACTTCTAATTCTATATATTATTTACCATCAAAAAATGTTTGACCAAACGGTTTTTACTATCATTTTTGCTTAAATTATTTAACTTTATTAATATTTTTCTTGCTTCAAATTTGTACGGCAATTTTTTTTTCCTTTCACCTTTATTTTATTTGGATCAAACTAAGTGAGCTGGGCAAATTCTTCTGACTCTGGGTGTAGAACGGCTGCACACAGCTTTGAATATGAGCGTTGGTGCGTCTCTGTCGGTGACCATAATCAGGACCGTTCATCAACCTCTCGCAATCGTCGGACAGGAAACGGAGCACGATCGAGCTCGCTTCCAATTCGACGTATGGGAAAGGGTGCAGCAGAACCAGCACCGCTCGGCCGACTTTGAACGACCGACGACGCACGGATGAGCTTCCACGGAGGGTGGTTGGCTGGGCGTTCCCCAATCCGCCCGGCAAGGCCTATCGGACAGCTCATGGAAATTAAAGATCGAATCCATATATATATATATATATATTCCAGCTGCCGAACTTTGAATTCCAACAATGGAAGCACGAGCCCTCACTCCTTTTTTCCACCGAGAAAAGATTAACGAAAGCAAAGGGTGCTTAAGTGGGTAGATCCAACGGTTTTATTAGCCGGCCAAATCTTGTTATGTATGCCCCAAGTGTAAACGGACGATGAGATTTACGACATGGACGTATGGAAGTCAATTCTGTGTATTAAATGGCATGTGACTTCTCGATTTAA
This sequence comes from Sonneratia caseolaris, assembly GCA_900006705.1. Taxonomy (NCBI): domain Eukaryota; kingdom Viridiplantae; phylum Streptophyta; class Magnoliopsida; order Myrtales; family Lythraceae; genus Sonneratia; species Sonneratia caseolaris. The sequence continues at coordinate 776,800 of CXYZ01012790.1, read as the reverse complement.
TGGGGTTAGTGTGAAATCAAGAATCTGGCAGATAAGATGACAATGATGATGATTATCCCTTGAGCTGATCATTGGGCATGGTGTAAACACCTCGGTATGTCAATGAACGTTTTTCTTTTTTCAATCATTCTTCTTCTTTTAAACATCAGGTATAAATTGAAATTAATTTCGAACCGAATGGATGGTCAAATCTGCGGACTTTGAACCATATGTTTGCTATTCAAGATAGGCTCGATGTTTAATTCTGGTTGACATTTTAATTCAGATGTGATAGAACACCAGAAAGTCATTAATTATTTTTTAAGGGAAAAAAAAGGCATTTATCAATTATCACATTTTTTTTATATGCCTCAAGTTTGACGGGCCAGCCTCATATATTTTACCCTTTTTGCTTGCTTAAGAAAGAAACTATTAACCAGAATATTCACTTGTAATAATTTAAGATCTATTTGTGTCATTTTTTTTCCATACCGATTTAACAAAATCACGTTCAATGATTGCATAGAGTTGAATTGCACTGAGAAAGTCATTCGATGCTTGCAGCCAATGTTGGGTATGCAGCAAGTAACATTGAGCGGAACTCACTATGGCGAGTGGTTCGGCACTCATCATCCCAATGGGAGGATTCGAGTTCGAGTCACACCTGCGGCAGGGAATNCATCATCCCAATGGGAGGATTCGAGTTCGAGTTACACTTGCGGCAGGGAACACTTAACCCCTTAAATGGGTCGACCCGGTACGATCCGGATTAGTCAGTTGGACAAAATCCATCTGGATACCGGCAGTTTATACAAAAAAAAAAGGTAACATTGAGGGGTTACCACCCCNTGGATACCGGCAGTTTATAAAAAAAAAAAAAAGTAACATTGAGGGGTTACCACCCCTTTGGCATTCGTTAAGTATGGACGCTGACCCGACAAGTCTACATAGTACACGGCTTCCTTTGACCGGCGCAGTCACAATTGGAACCACCAACCTGGTACACATTTGACAAAACGTACGGCTGCTCTGCTCTGGGGCTGCTGCTGCTGCTGTCAAATTCATTACTGTTAGTGCTCATCTGTGAACCCACTTCATGGCATCGCAGTAACTTCATCTGTAAACTCGACTGGCATGTAATCCCGTGCTCTCTTCTGCATTCCCATGGCATGAAGCAGAATTTCCGGGTACCTTTCTCATGAAATAATAATGCATTTTACAATAATGTCCGGTTAAAATATCTAAAGATTATTATTTCAATGGAGAACCCTCTTTATGACCGAAACCTGAGTCAAACAACAACAGTTATTCTATCAATCACACTGGCATCCCAAGCATCCCTTATATATGACTAATTTCCACGAGGGTGTCCCTGTGGAGACAGAGAGCCACACCATACCATAGAGAGGGTGTTTTGAGGAGCTCAATTAGGTCCAATTGAGTAAGGAAGACACCATTGGGGGAGGAGATGGGTGGAGACAATGAGATAAACTCGAACCCCATGACTCCGAGGGCGGCCTCGGTGACCCCCACGCCGCCCATATCGACGCCGCCGTCCCAGTTTCACTCCCCGTCCCTGTCGAGGTCTCCACTCCTCTACACGGGCGACCAGATCGAGCCCGCCAAGACCAAGACCCCCAGGAGCATTACCCCGAAAATCTCGACCCCGAGAATCTCTCTCACTCCCCGGTTCATCACCCCTCTCGGTAGCCCGATCAGGAGGGCTCTCCATCTCACTAAGCTAGACCCACAGGATGCCTGGCTCCCGATCACCGAGTCTAGGAACGGGAATGCGTACTACGCGGCCTTCCACACCCTCTGTTCGGGTATCGGGATTCAGGCGCTCGTCCTCCCGGTGGCCTTCACCATCCTCGGATGGTAATGAGACAGACTCTGGGACCGTAAAATCTTCATTTCCTTCGATCTCTGCGTAGGGAAGAATAACGTATGTGTCGGTTTGCAGGACATGGGGAGTCATTTGTCTGACTCTGGCGTTCATATGGCAACTCTACACTCTCTATTTGCTAGTGCAGCTCCATGAATCCCACGAAACTGGCATGCGCTACAGCCGATACATGCAGCTCGCCAACGCCGCTTTCGGTAAATTCAGATGCTATGAGATTCACGGTGATTATTCTATCCAAGTCATTGAATCTAAACTTGTCGTTATGGAACTTTTCAGGCGAGAGGATGGGGAGGCTACTGGCGCTTTTCCCGATCATGTATCTCTCAGGGGGAACTTGCGTGGCCCTGATAATCATCGGAGGGTCGACCTCGAAGATCTTCTTCGACATCTTGTGCGCGGGAACGTGCAGCGCCCAGCATCTCACTCCTGTCCAGTGGTACCTCGTGTTCACCTCCGCGGCGGTTCTTCTGTCTCAGCTCCCCAACCTCAACTCCATAGCCGGGGTGTCGCTGATTGGAGCAATCACGGCCGTCGGATACTGTACCCTGATCTGGGTCATCTCCGTCGCCAAGGGGAGGTTGCCCGGCGTCTCCTACAACCCGATCCGTGCGAGCTCGGAGATCGTCAGGGTTTTCGATCTTCTGAACTCGCTGGGGATCATCTCGTTCGCCTTCAGAGGCCACAACCTCATTCTCGAGATCCAGGTTAGATATCTTTCGCATAACTCCACAATCCGATTGCGTATCTTTTCCCTCCTGAGACGTGAAACTGATCTATCTCATGGATTTAATTTTTCAAATAAACCATTAAGACGCTGTAGTGTGCCTTACGTTCCGTAATGTTCTCGATTGAAGACCAGTGCACCATCGGAATCGGTTAGTTTTGGTTGCAAAGAAGGTCAATGGGCTAGCTGGAGATTGAGAGTTAACAGGGCACAACGAATCATAGGAATTTCCCTACCCCTAGCGGCAAGGCAGAGGAAAGCTTTCATGCTTGCAGTTATTCTAGCAGCATACATTATACGAAGGAAACGATTCCATGGCCCGAGCATAATGTACGAACAGCGCTGTTGAATGTTGACTTCTGCGCTTAAAACATTACAAAACCGAACGACTTTCTGTAGCAGCCTTTGCCTGACCATTCAGCCGGGGTTGTTGAGAAAATAACCTCAGGCGGATCACGGATGGCCTCCAGTTTGACTTCTAATGTAGCAAGGTTGATTAGCTTAGCTCTTCCAATCCCCGGGTCGGGTCTGTGTTAGTTGCATGCACCGTGCAGAGGTCAAAACGGTCTGGTCGGGATTGCTCTAATGTGATTTGAAATATCTCCTTAAATTTTGCAGGCGACGATGCCGTCGGACGAGAAGCACCCATCAAGGGTGCCGATGTGGAGGGGTGTAAAGTTCGCATACATTCTGATTGCAATGTGCTTGTTCCCTCTTGCAATTGCTGGCTACTGGGCGTACGGTCAAATGGTACGAGGAAATCACACGCGACCTTGCTCTTACTTACGTTAGCTTGGGTTGGTTATTCCTATACCATGAGAACTGACTGACAGTCGGCTCCATTTTCCCTTACAGATCCCGCCAAACGGCGGCATGTTGACGGCGCTCTACCAGTTCCACGGCCGCGACACGGCGCAGTCACTGCTGGGGCTGACGAGCCTGTTCGTGATCATAAACGCGGTGAGCTCGTTCCAGATCTACGGGATGCCGATGTTCGACGACATGGAGTCCCAGTTCACCGTGCGGCTGAAGCGGCCGCTGCCCTGGTGGCTGAGGGCGGTCCTCAGGGCGATGTTCGCGTACGGGTGCTTCTTCGTGGCGGTGGCCATCCCGTTCCTGAGCAGCCTCGCGGGTCTTATCGGCGGGATAGCGCTGCCGGTGACGCTCGCCTACCCGTGCTTCATGTGGCTCAAGATCAAGAGGCCCAGGGTCTACGGGCCCATGTGGTGGCTCAACTGGTTCCTGGGAATCCTCGGAATGGCCCTCAGTGCGGTCGTCATCGCCGCCGGCATCTACGTCATCATCGACACGGGGATCAAGGTTAGCTTCTTTAAGCCACAATAATCAGTAGTGCGGAAAATTAAGGGGTGAAAAGGCTGTGGGGGTGGGAAAAAGGAAACATAAAAATTCCTGATCAAAAGTATATAGGGATACTCAGTTTTTATTTTTTTTTCGTCGGTGTGTTTTTTTTTGGTGAATTCTTATAATGTTCCACTAAAAAAAAAGGAGAAACTAAGTGGCAAGTGGGAATGCATTCAATTTCAAACCCTGACTTCTAGAGTTGCACCGATTTGACCGTCCATCTACCGTCGATTTTCCGTACGGGAATATCCTTATCATGATCGCATTGTACCATTAAAAATATGCATATGTAACGAAGCAATCACATGTGTTATTACGGATGTTTGGGTGGGATGATAAGTAACTCGTTACTGTTTAAAGATGTCTCGACCTTAGAAGCTTCACTCGCCATACTAGACGTGTAATCCATGGCGATCAATAGATTAGTTAAGTATAATTAATTGAAATATGTTATTTTACTACGGGTAGAATCTTCTTGAATAGCATGACCTCATAGTTTTAAAAATCGGACTGGGCCGGCCGGTTCGACCGGTT
>CXYZ01012790.1:668908-770054 GCA_900006705.1 Sonneratia caseolaris | reverse complement strand
GCGTCCGAGCACAGGCGGTCTGTTCATCCTTGACAGCGACCGAGCAGATGGTACAATGAGGGTGCAGAGATGCCAAGATGCCGACCAATAGAAGGAAAGAAACGAGAGACGTGAGAACGGTGTGCGGTGCGCAAAATGGAATCCGAAACGGATGATCACATCGCTGAAGTACACTGACAATTTACCCTTTCTTCTATCTAAGAAATACTCAATCACATTAATTGGGATGATGTGCAGATGTTAAAAAGGGAAGGGATAATTGTAGTAATACTTTATCAATTTTTATATTTAAATTTTATATATTTTTAAAAAAATTTATTCATATATTTTAATTTTATAATTTATTTAAATAATAATTATAATAATTTATTAATATAGTATTTAATGACGTCATGTGTCGTGATATATTGGTGGATTTTTCGTCATGTAAGCAGAATATTGCCATATTAGCATGTCACCTTAGTAATTTATGACATATTATTATACTATATCATTCATTTATCGATATGTCATTATGTATCACCAGTAAAGAGCTGCAATATGATCGCGCCGTTAGAGTTAGAATTCAAGTATGTTACAAAACGAAATATATACGATCGAAATAGTTGTTTTGAAACATGTAAAACTCAATTATAATAAATGGTAAGTATATGAAAATTTTATTATAATTATCCCTTAAAAAATTATTTTAATAGTGAATTTTTCTCAATTTATACACATTCGTGAATATGTTCCTATCCGTCTACAAGCATAGCTCGGTATTAGGGCCACCGCCGCTGTCGATTGGATGAGATACCATCGACCCATGTGAAAGGGGGACAGCCTTTTGCCACTGAACCGACGCTCATCGAGTGAGTGCTAACATCCGACATGCTAGATTACGTGCATGTTGTTCAGTGTGAGAATGGATTTTAAAATTGACCCTCGACGACACAGTCTCAGTTCAGGTCGACTGAACCCCCAACGGTCGATCTTCCTAGTTGGAGGATAAGGGCCAGCCCATCATGGCTGTGCTGGCGGCAGTGGCACATGCAATTTTATGGTACGAAAGGTATAGTGTGCTTTGCTGCAATTTGATCGGTTGATTTAATGCTCAATAATGCCGGTGGTCCAAAAAGTTTTCGATGAAATAACAAAAAGGAAAATGGTCCGAAATATCCCAAACCTTAAATCTAATTTATATTAGAATTTTTGTAAATAAATAAAATTTATAATTATTCCTAAGCAGAAAAGTATAGTNGTATAGTGTGCTTTGCTGCAATTTGATCGGTTGATTTAATGCTCAATAATGCCGGTGGTCCAAAAAGTTTTCGATGAAATAACAAAAAGGAAAATGGTCCGAAATATCCCAAACCTTAAATCTAATTTATATTAGAATTTTTGTAAATAAATAAAATTTATAATTATTCCTAAGCAGAAAGTATAGTGTGACCCTCAAATATTTCATTAATCTAATCGGGCAAGTTTGATTTTTCCACCATGAAATTTGACCCCTGAGTCTATTTTGTGCCCTAAAATTTACATCTTATTAATGGTTCAATTTCAAGCTCGGTGCTTAATTTACGTTTTACAATCAATTTAGGTTAAAAAGTAGAAAACAAAAGGGAATGGAGGTCAAATAGTGTGAGTTGAGCTCGGAATCCTTTTCTATTATTAATGGGCATTTAATAAATCAATATATCCTAAATAATTTTAAATTAAATTAAATCAATTAATTAAATAATAAATTCCTTCGTCGTAATATAATTTTTTATTTATAATACTTAAATATTACTTAAAAAAAATATATGTTGATAACTCTATCAACGTATATTTTCAAGGGTACGAATGTATCCCACTTGGCTAAATCCTGTTCACGGGAGGTATTAATGGATCTTAAAGTAGCAAAATTTGACTTGGGTCTACCGAACGGAGAAAGTGGGGAGGATAATTCATCTAGCTGTCGTCCACTACTGACGCCCTGGTGGGGCCCACATAACTTGCTGCTGCTATCATGGGTGTAATATGGGAGAAAAGGCCCAACTTCGGGGGTGCAATGTTGGATAATATAAAAGTTTTGGGGGTAAAATGCACATTTCCTCAGAATGTCACTACCCGTCACGTGGTCCTCGAGTGGGGTAGTCACCCAACCGAAGAACAGCAAACACGACCTTCCTCAGTTGCCCCTCTCTCATCATCATCATCATCAACGTCGTCGGAGGCTGACGACGGCGATGGAGGATAACGGGAGCTGCTTCAGTAGAGTTTATGAAGACACGTCCTCCGCCTCTCCATCCCCATCCCCCTCCCCCTCTCCTTCGGGGCCGAGCAGGCGGTTGCCGTGGAAGAAGCTCGATGTCTACAACGAGGTCCTCCTCCGCCTCCGCCACTCCAACAACGAGGAGGCCATGCGCCCTGGCTTCGAGGAAGAGCTCTGGAACCACTTCAATCGCCTCCCCACTCGGTACCTTTATGCTCTGCCCCTGCTCGAGCTGTGTATGGATGGAATTCACATGCTCTAATTCTTCTGTTTCCCCACTGTGCTGTGCTGTTCTTGCTTCTCATTTTCACCGATACTCGTTTTTGGTTTCGGAGCTCGTGTTGGTGATTGTGAGATTATTCTCTGTATGGTTTGACGCCTCAATGCCATTATAGACCCTTGTATTATGGTTTCAATCTGCAGATTCTTCACTGTGTTTTGTTTACATTTTTTCCCCTCTCGGATCATTTAGTGCGAAGTTGGCGTTGGATAATTCTATCTGAAGCAACCTGGACTGGATCCTACTTCCATATTCTCACATTTCTATTAATATTCCACTTTCAATTGGCGTTGTTTTCACATTAACTTGTCATAGAGTTCTCTGTGACTTTCTCTGCTTTGGACGTTTACTCTGCTTTTGTGAATCTAAAATATTCGCCAAATGACTATATGAGTGTATTACAGATACGCGCTAGATGTGAATGTTGAGAGGGCAGAGGACGTGCTTATGCACAAAAGATTGCTACTATTGGCTCATGATCCCGATAATAGGCCAGTAATCGAAGTGCGCCTCGTGCAGGTGAGTTTCTTTTCCTTTTTCATTTTTCTAGTTAACGAAAAAAACAAAAAGTGTCAGGCATGTATCTTTTCTTCTCTGGATATATGCATGCACGTTGAGAATTGACCATTGAGTTTTGAGTTTTAGTACGTGAAATTTTTTGGGTGCTTATCATCGCATGGCAATTTGCCCAAGAATATGGTCTTCCCATGGGGACTGAAAGGGTCTTAGCCAGTTCAATATCATCATGTTACTTAGTCAACTTTTTAAGTCTGGTTATTTATTATGCTGAAGCTCATGGTGATGCGGAGTGATGTAATGATATCTTTGCTTAAATACGAATTGAAATTTGATTCATCTGGGGAACCACAGTTTTTTTTCCTTTGGAGACCCTTATTGATCTCAATGAGTCATAATATTCAAATTCCTGGGTCATATTGACAAGTCAATTAGATCATATCTTTCCTGTGCGTGTTATCTTGACTTATTCTGGGTCCAAATCTCATAGGAAAAATTATTACTATTACCACTATTTGCAGTTGGCTTGAGAAGTTCTATATATCTGCTTCAGTTAATTACTTCCTTTTGTCATTGACAGTCTTGAAAAGTTTCCCTCTATGTGAGAGATTTGCTTCATTCTCTCTCAACTACCCAGTCATTCTTTATTAGTTGGGCTGGTTCAAATCCTATGATGAAAGTATCTGATGGGTTTAATGTTTTCAATTTTTATTCTAACTTTCTAGTTTTCCTATGTAAATTTACAAAAGTACTCTCTCATCCAGGTTCCTCCTGTGTCCGAAATTGACTCTGTCCATTCAGGTTTTTCTAGTGAAGATACTTCTCAGAGTTCTGCAAATCATCAGAGCAGAAAAAGGTACTAGGTGTTCTTTGTCCACTTGGACAAGGGAGAGCACAAATGCAATATGCACTGATGAAATTTATTCGGTGCATGTTCTTGCATTTTGTTTTCAAGTTTTCAGTACCCTTTTTTTCCCTTTTGTAATGATGCCATCTTACTGTTTCTTGACCTCTCAGTTTACATCCACCACCTGCCTTTGGTTCATCACCTAATCTTGAAGCTCTCGCCCTGGAAGCAAGTAAATCAGCTATGGATGGGGATAACTCTGTTCACGCCAATACACATTTTTCTCGGTAATACTCTTTTTTGCAAATTTCTTGGAGACACTAACACTTTATAGCTCCAGTTGCTAAACATGTCTGAGAGCATTGCTTCTGGTTTTGTTCTGAAATGTAGACAGGAAAAACATCATGTTCATAGAATAAGTAGGAAAAGTTATGAAGCTCATTGATTGATCCTCGTTATCTTCCTTGTGTCTTCCATAAACCTATGTTTTCCTTCTAATAATAATATGGGGTTAATAGCACAAATGGTATAAAAGGTTTTGCGAAAGTTTCAAAAGAGTATGAAAAGTATTTCTTTGTGCTATGTTAGTACAAAACGTTACAAATGTGTTCTCCGTTAATACAAACCATCAAAATTGTGTTGATGGTGTGATGAGGTAGGATGAATTGCACCAATGGCACAAAATGTTTTGGAAAAATTTTCAAATTGGTACAAAATTTTCAAATTATTTTCCAATATGGATGAATTATGTTTTACATGATACTATTCATTCACCACCTTCAACTCTGTGGAGGAGGCCAACTGTGCTGCCTTTTGCATCCGTGAAAACAAAGCCAAACTGAACTTTCCTCTCCTCATCCCCTACCTAGCCCCTCTATCATTCATTCAAGCAAAGGTGCATCCACCTGAGCCTGAGCTAAAACAGCATTTTTCAATCTTAGAGATGTCCCTGGAGTTGGCGGACACAGATTCGGATGCAGCAAGTGCAGGATAGAGGCTGACTGATGAGTTATGAATATTTCGAGACTTCATTATGTCTCTTTGACTAGAAGTAAGAAAAGCAGGTTCTAGGGAAGAGTGGTTCCTCCCGAGAAGTTTGGAAAAACATATATAGAAGTGTCCAGTAGCAGCCGTGGGATAAATTTAAAATTTTGTGTACTAATTAGGTACAAAATTTCATTTTGTACTAATTTGAAACATTCCTAAAAGGAATTTTGTACCATTGGCGCAATCAATTAAAGGAATCATCACGGTGTTATTAGATTTTGACGGTTTGTATTAACAGAGAACACATTTGTAACTTTTTGTGCTAATGGAGCACAAAAAACACTTTTTGTACTCTTTTGAAACTTTGCCAACACTTCTTGTACCATTTATGCAGTTAACCCTAATAATATGTGTGATCTTAGACTAAATACAAACTTACATCATGTTCTCATTGCACCAGCTTGATTAATAATTAGCTCACCCTAAAATGTGGATTCTTAAGGGAATAAATATTCATGGTTTGTATTTTCTTGTGGAAGTGACATGAATTTGATATTTACAACCATATAGGCCCATGCATGAAGTCACCTTCTCAACAGTGGATAGACCAAAGCTCCTTAGTCAGGTATGCAAAATTTCAGCTTTTACTTACTGCAAACGGGGTCGCTTAAATTGATTTCCAATCGCAGAGTTTCAGTTGGAAATCTTGAACAAATAAGCTTCCTCTTTTCCTTTCTTATAATATGTCTACTGGAGCTTTACATTTACTATTCTGAAAAGTGGCTCTTTTCTTTTATTTCTTATTCTTATATGGAAGTGCAGCTGACATGCCTACTCTCTGAGATTGGACTAAATATCCAGGAAGCACATGCTTTCTCCACCACAGATGGTTATTCCATAGATGTCTTTGTTGTTGATGGCTGGCCATACGAGGTACTTATTATTACTCAAGTTCAACAATTGGCACACTCATTAATGTTTGGTGATCTTCCATTTGAAGTTTCCTTTCGTAGTCAATTTATAAGTCAGTTAGTCATTTCATGTCTTATACTCATTATTTTGTTAATATATTCATTCTTTAGGCATTTTATGTAAACAAAGAAATCATAGACAGATGTCATAAAGTGGCTTGATTAATGACTGCAGGAAACAGAGATGCTTACAACAGCTTTAGAAAAAGAAATTTTCAAGAGCGAGGTAATTGACTATTGATATGCTGCTTACTTTTTTACATGATATACCCGTGAGGCTCATGAAGTTGTTTGAAGAATGAGGCATGCGAAAGCTTGTCTCTTTTGGGGAATGTGTATTTTGTATTGATTTAATCTTTATGGTGCATGATTTCCATACATGGTGTCACCCAGTTTCGGCAACTTAATTTATCTTGTAAAGAAATGGAAATGTATTTGATTAGGGTACTTTTAATTTTATATTATTCTTGATTATGATTGTTCTCTATTTTAATATACTTTAACCAAATTAATATGGATATTTGTGTGGAGTAATTGCTCTGCACATTTATGTTTTTGTATTGATGAATTGTTGATGCTCAAGAGATGAATGAAATGATCTGAGGAAACCTGGTTGAGTGTAATGTTTTCCTCATGGAAACTCTGGGGAGACTTGATCCATATAGTGACTACATGGCTTGTGATATAATTTCCAGAATTTGACAAGAACTTGATCTTTCTTGTTATTTTCGTAGGATGCACCTTTTCAGTTTTATATGATTTTACTTTATTCGCTGGTCTTTTATTGAAATACTGTGGCAGAAGCAAGCCTGGCTGGACCCTTCAATATCATCTAACAGCAGTGATGGGCACACAGAGATTAATGGTGAAGTTGATCATGTGTCAATACCTAATGATGGAAGTGATGTTTGGGAAATAGATGTAAAGCATTTGCAGTTTGGTGACAAAGTTGCATCTGGGTCATATGGTGACTTGTATGTCATGGTCATTGAAACTTCTGTCATTCATGCAGATTCTGCGCAGGTTTTTTTATCTGCTTGCTTTGATTATTCAGGTACAGAGGTACCTATTGTAGTCAGGATGTGGCTATTAAGGTACTGAAGCCTGAGCGTGTAAATTCAGATCTGCAAAGAGAGTTTGCACAAGAGGTTTTTATAATGAGGTCTGTAATATGTCTTTGATTCTGTTGGGTGTCAACTCTACTTTTGGGATTTGCATTTGGTTGAAGCTGTGCTGCTATGTTGGACCCTATTAATTCAGGTTTTACATGAAGAATTCATGATTTTGTGGGGCTAATACTGGTGTCATATTGTGAGGAAATTGTCTTGGGCATTTTAGGGTCCTTCTGGATGATCTTTGTCAAATTACATTGTTAACCCGCTTTTTATGCCCACATATAATAGCACCTAAACTAGTAGATGTAGGCATCTCCAATGTACAAGGTTGGGAGAATCAGAATTTTTCCTGTGGTTGTGGCCACTCAATTCCTGGATTTATTATGAGATGTTGGTTTCAAGTTTTCCCTTATATATATATTTCAGTTGGTAAATTTGCTCATCTACTAAGTACCAAAATGTGTCTCCATGTGCATGTAGGAAAGTTCGACACAGAAACGTTGTACAGTTCATTGGTGCATGTACAAAACCTCCAAGCTTATGTATTATTACAGGTATCCCAGAATATTGGATGTTTGAAATTGTAAATTCTACTCTTGATTTTTATTCATGATAGTCCTCTTTTCTTGAAGCTCTTTCTGATTAAGTTTTCCTCTAACTCTTTACTATGATTCCATCTTCATTTCAGAATTTATGTCTGGGGGAAGTGTTTATGATTATCTACACAAACAGAAAGGTGTTTTTAAGCTACCTACACTGCTGAAAGTAGCTATCGATGTCTCAAAGGGGATGAACTATTTGCACCAGAATAATATCATCCACAGGGATCTGAAAGCTGCCAATATACTGATGGATGAGAATGAGGTGATGTTTATAATTATTTGTTTTCCTTCATACTGGAGATAGTCATTGTTGTTGGATGGTACCAAAATGTATTATTGGTTAGTTGATAATTTGATCTATTCTGTTTATTTTGGTTTAAAGACATCATTATGGAGGTTATCTTTATATTTTACTCATGAACATCATGTAATGTCCAATGCCTCTTTCACTACTACCACTTGATTCTCTGGTTTTATCCGGTATGACAGTTTCATGCAACTTCTGCTGCACTCATTTGTAATGCCCGGTTGATGTTTATGATCATCTAAAATTTGTTTTCATTTTAGGTTGCTAAGGTTGCCGATTTTGGGGTTGCACGAGTGAAAGCTCAGTCTGGAGTTATGACTGCTGAAACTGGGACATACAGATGGATGGCTCCTGAGGTAAAAGCCTTTCCATCCATCATTTAATAAAATTTGCTTTTGTACCCTAAGTTCTTCTTTCAGAATTACTCCAATTTTTCATGTTTTAGTTACTTTTTGAAGAAAGAGCTGAGAGATGCTTCAGATGTTATTGCTGATACTCGAGTTTTAGCTCATTTGGAGCTGCTTTTGCTAATTTTGTTTGCCTACTATAATTATCCAGTGTGCTTGTTTTTCCCAAAAAATGAAACTCTTTTCAGGGATGAAAGCCATAATTGCTCTTTCAATATTGGATCAGGTTTGTATTTCCTCATCTGATTTTTTTTTTTGGTCATAAAAAGGTCATCGAGCACAAGCCTTATGATCATAGGGCTGATGTTTTCAGTTTTGGAATTGTGCTGTGGGAGCTGCTAACTGGAAAGGTGACAATTCAGTGGAGATTCTTATCCACCTAGGAGAGATTTTTTGGTGTTCCTTTGATCAAAATTGTCTTCTGTTTGACTTCTCAGCTTCCATATGAATATTTGACGCCGTTACAAGCAGCTGTTGGAGTAGTCCAAAAGGTACCTGACCCTTTTACCAGCAGCTGCAGCTTAATTGTATTATTCCCAATACTAATTTGCTTTTGATTAGCTATATCAATCAATCCTTACTGACTTTGGTAATGAGTTGAGTTGAAATAATTTTAGTTGGGTCCTTCTCTGTGACGATCTTACATCGTCTTTCTACCTCAGACCCAGAGTGCACTTTTTCTCTTAATGTGAAGAAATAGGTGAGACCAGCTTGTAGTATACCAGATCTCTGGAAAAAAAAATATTACTTACTGCAATAAAAATAATTTAAATTTGTAAGATAAAAGGAAGGATATCATAATTCTTTTGTTTAGCAAATTTGCCACGTGAAATTGCTTTGCTTCACTCTTTGAGAAGAAAGGATACTCATGCCAGATTGATTTTGTTTCAGGGCTTACGGCCGACTATCCCCAAAAACACCCATCCAAATCTTGTTGAGCTACTGGAGAGATGCTGGCAGCAAGACCCAGCCTTAAGACCCGATTTCTCTGAAGTTATACGTATCCTGCAACAAACAGCCAAGGAAGTAAGCCAATCTTATTGTTAGTGAAAATCACATGTTTTTATTCTTCCTATGGTCTTGGGAGAAGAGGAATTACCGTGTAAATATATCATTGTCTTTTGCCATCTCATTCTGACTCCATGTGGAACAACAGGTTGGGGACGATGGGGAGGATCGCCGGAAGGAAAAATCTGGCGGATTTCTATCGGTCCTAAGGCGAGGGCTCTAGGGTACAAAGAATGGATGTATATTTTCTTGATCCTTTTTTCGGTGTGCTGTACAGTCCAACTGCAGGTGATGTCTGTTCTCTGCACGTTACGCCTCGAAGCAAACACCAGCCATCTCCTCCAATCCTCTGTAAATGTAATGTTGTAAGGTTTAATCCATGCGGGGTGTCTTCTGCTGGTTTTGAAGAGCTTTGTAGCTTGGAATCCTAATCTTCTCCATGAATGAAACAGGTGACCCGTCCTTGTTGATAGCCATACCACAGAGCAGGGTCTGCAGTTATGCCTCTGTTTATCGAACGGGCTCATATGAGACTTTCTNAGAGCAGGGTCTGCAGTTATGCCTCTGTTTATCTAACGAGCTCATATGAGACTTTCTTTTTCTTTTTGCCCTGATCGACGAAAGCACCTGATCTTTATTTACGGTATGCGTATCGTTAACGNCTTTTTGCCCTGATCGACGAAAGCACCTGATCTGTATTTACGGTATGCGTATCGCTAACAAAGAGGTCGACTTTAGTCCAGTCGTCCATCTTTACCGGCAAGAAGTAGATCTTTGTGGCATGGTTATGGAAGATTGTCGAGCCACGGGTCAGGAATTTTGCTGCCCTAGCTGACCCTCNTCGAGCCACGGGTCAGGAATTTTGCTGCCCTAGATGACCCTCTAGGTAGGTAGGTAGGCAGGCAGGCAGCAAGGACAGCTTTGATGAGGCAGCGAACGTACTAGAGAGCACGCCTGACGGCCGGATTGTTCGTCAGAGGAACTTGCCTTCACTATGTAACATCCTAATACTGTCTTTAGAGGATGAGAAAATTGATACTGGCTGGGTTTAGAAAAGGATTAAAAAAAAACAGGTAAATAAACAAGGATGAGTGGATGCTGTCGGTTCTAGGCACTGTATTACTGCATGGAATGCTCTTCGTCGACAAGACGTGTCATGATCCAATTGGGCGGTCATCATTCTCTATCCTAGTGCCGATAGTATCCTAGTGTCTTCCCAGGACTATAATTGTATTGATTTGATTGTCGTCTATCAGTGGCATACGTGGAATCGTCCGCCTGCCGAGATGATCGTCTGTCTGTGAATGAAGCGAAGGCAACGCGCAGACGAGCCTCGAAGATCCTGACCGATCATCTCCCTTGATGCCCCCTTTCCCCACAGGAGAGGAGACCCTTCCCTTCAGAGTCGAAGCCCTAGTTGCCCGCTCGCTCACCGACTCGGCCGCACGATGAACAAGAGGCGGAGGACCGTCGCCGATGTCTGGCGCCGGGAGCTCGGGGAGCTCTCCCCTCGCAGTTTTAAGCTCCAGCGCAGCGCATCTGAGGTCCGGTTCAGTGCTCGGAATTCTCCCTCCGACTTTTAACCTTGAGTCATTGAATGATCCGTTTATCGCACTTTAAAGTTTCCCTGGGTGGTTGTGTTATTGATCATTGTTTGCTGCAGGGACTGGTTGAGTGTCTCCTGGCAGCTCTGCCCAGTGTGATTCGATTAGGTTTTACTATTCTTCTTATGTGATGAGAGAACTTTAGGTTTATGGAAATATGATTGCAGCGAATTTTTACCAGAGAGAGTATTTTTAAGCTGTCTTCTCCTTTTGCTTCTACGTGTTTAGCTTACCGGTTTGAACAGAAAGATGAGGAAAAATATTACGCGTTGCTTATAATGACTTGGAGTTCTTCCTGTGAGTCATTGATGTGCTAGCGGAAGACTGGTCGCTGAAAAAAATAGCTGGAATGCTTTTGATGTGCATTGTTGCTCTTCTAATAAGTAAATAAAAACTAATAGTATTGTGGTGCTTGGTCTGTATTGACACAGGGTGTGTGCCTTGTTGACTGCCTCTTGAACGTACAACAAAATCTTGAAGTTGTTGTATTGTTTACCGAACCACTTGCCTCGGTGGTTGAATTTTATAATGGAAGGACAGGCAGCGAATAGGATTTATAAGCAGTTACCACTGGTGAAAAGTAACCTAGTGTGATCTTATATCATTCATGCTGTTCCTGTTCTTGGAATCTTTGGAAGATGGATATGTCCCATTCTAGGGCTTTATCTGGTTGCTGCTGAATTACTGTCAGAAGGATACCACTTTATTATCAATGAACAGAAAGATCTGACATGGGATAAACAAGGGCAACTAATTTCTTCACTTAATAGATGAGCTGACAGTCTGATGACCACTTGGTGATCATTAAAATATAATTCCGGTTATTAAAATGTATACATTCTAATTTTCCATCTAAAGTGACACAGTCCCCGTGGTAAGACTGTTGTATTATCTTTTATGTGATTTTAATCCTTGGAGCTGCAGCATACAGCAGAAGCACTAAGAAAGTATGAATTGTCAAGCAGTTCAATGTATGAGTTAGAGCTTAACTTGTCTAGGCGAGACATTGGGTTTTCTGATATTGTCCTCTTGCATTTCACTGAACTTAATGAATCTTTTAAAGTAAATTTTGCTGTGTTATAGCATTCTACATTCAACACATAAGTACATTCTCGTTTAGCATCTGGACCCTTTTTATTCCACTTCTAAAAATTTCATTTATTGAATCGTATTGTTCTTTGTCCAGGATGTTGTGCTGCGGTTTGAGATCTACAAGAAGCTGGAAAAGCATCGGGGTTGTGTTAATACTGTTAGTTTTAATTATGGTGGTGACGTCCTGATCTCAGGTTCTGATGACAGACGTGTTATACTTTGGGACTGGGCTACTGGAAAGAGCATTCTCTCTTTCCACTCTGGTCATCACAGCAACATCTTCCATGCGAAGTTCATGCCTTATACTGATGATCGAAGTATTGTTACTTGTGCTGCTGATGGACAGGTGTCTCCTGCAAAACATTTATTTAAGATGGCATGACATGATGTGTCCATCCTCAGTTGACAGAGTTGTCACTATGGCTTAGTCATAGTGATTTTATTTGGCCGTAACTAGACCTTTTTGGATCATGAGAGTGGCTTGAATACTCCTGAACAATGGACTCCTTTAAGTTTTTATGAAATTCAATCTGGTTTGAGAGTAAACAGGAACTTGAGTGCCTTGACTGAATAATTTTTACTCATACTGAAGTAGATACCATCACCTTTTACCAATTGTTGTATTTCCTTTTATTATGCTACTGGTATGTACTCCAGAAATCAGCAGGCATGCAAACATTCATTTATGGTAATAAGTAATGCTAGTTTGCTATCAACAAAATTTGTTTAAACTGCAATTTAGTTAAAGATTACAAAAAAGAAAAGAAAAAAGAAACAATGACTAGACATTCACAAAGGATGGAAAGCAATGTTACTAACAAAATGAGAACTATATTTGTGCACAGTAATATTCATGGATATTGATCTTGCGATCTGTCCTGAGTCTGTTACCTACATTGGGTGTGTTCTTGCATTTACCCCTTGAACGAAGCTACCAAGTGCTGATTTTTTCACCTTTGAACTTGAGAAACATGATTTTTACGGAGATATTTTCTCATTTTCAGGTCAGATATGCTCAAATTCTAGAAAGTGGATCCATCAAGACGTCATTGCTGGCCAAACATCAAGGTGGAGCTCATAAATTGGCAATTGAGCCTGGAAGTCCACATGTATTTTACTCTTGTGGTGAAGATGGATTGGTTCAACATGTGAGTTACTTATTTCTGTTCTGGACCTTTGGTTGGATGTTTTCTTTTAGGAGTAAACTCTTTCTTTAATGAGATAGATTGTCTGTCTTGGTCCTATTTGTCGCTGTGTTAATGTCTGTTCTTGGATCAAATTGGGGTATAACAGTGTTTATTTCAAGTAGAGGGATATTGATATGCAGGATCATTTTATTGGAATTTGCAATGGAATTGTGTGGGACTCGTTGATATTTTTTAAGTTATCCAGAGCGCCCATATTCTAGTCAGATTAATAGATGGATATCTTAGTTATTGCTGAAATTTCCTGGGATGAAAAGGACTTTGAATAGTTATTAGATGGTTCCGTTTCTTAAAGTGCTGTTGATAAGACTGATATGATTGGTAAACTATCATCAGATATTCATTGCTCCAGTGCATGTAATGCAACAAGAGAAACAGATGTCATGGTAAATATCCGGCATAAATGTACCAATTATCAAAGTTACTCTTCAGTTATGCCATTTTGTATTCCAGCTGTTTCTGTGTGTCAATCTATTCTCCAGCTAAAGATTTGATGCCAAAATTTTGCAGTTTTATTTGATTTCATGTTTTATGGCATAGCATGCATGGTGTGGGGCTGGTCCACCCCTTATGGATGTTATAGAGCTGTTAAAGACTAATGAAGCTATTATTCACTCGGTTTCTTAATTTCTAATTTTTCCTGCTTTATGAATGGAGGAAGATAAAGAATAGGTGATCATCTGCTTTACTGTGGACAGACATTCAGGACATTACTAGTCACATTATGTTCTAAACTCACTTCCTTGTCACTAATTAAAGACTATGGCCATTCTCTTTCAGTTTGATTTGAGGACAAAGACTGCGACAGAACTCTTCACCTGCTATCCAATTCATGGGGGGAGGAACATGCCAATCGTTCGTTTAAATGCCATTGTGATTGACCCAAGGGACCCAAATCTCTTTACAGTTGCTGGATCAGATGAGTATGCTCGGCTTTATGATATCCGCAAGTATCAGTCAGATGGTATGTCTGATGTAGTTCAACCGGTCGATTGCTTCTGCCCTGCTCATCTCATTGGGTGCCGGGTGGGAATAACTGGCTTGGCCTACTCAGACCATAGTGAGCTTCTCGCCTCTTACAATGAAGAATCCATCTACCTCTTCACCTGTGATATGGGTCTAGGTTCTAATCCATTTCCCGAGTCTTCTAAGTCAGACCGCAAAGGAAAGAAAGCCGAGACATCTTCTTTGTCGAGTGTTTTTGCTGACAGAAAAGCTACTCCCCAAGTTTACGAAGGGCACAAGAATTCAGAGACAGTGAAAGGGGTGGGATTCTTTGGGCCCAAGAGCGAGTATGTGGTGAGTGGCTCTGACTGTGGCAGGATATTTATCTGGAAGAAGAAGGGTGGAGAGCTCATTCGAGTCATGGAAGCAGATGAGGACATAGTGAACTGCATTGAGGTGCATCCTCATACACCAGTACTTGCTAGTAGTGGAATAGAAGACGACATTAAGATATGGACTCCAACAGCCGCTGAAAGAGCTGTCCTCCCGAAGAGGATCGATGAGGTATAGTACTTTCATTGTTTTTATACGATCGACTTGTTGAGTCCTCTGAAAAGGAATTGGATTATCTTATTATTTATGAGTAGGTGATGCAAGTGTATATTCATTTTAATTGTCCAGGTTAAACCGAAGCCTCGGCCGTGGCTGTACCGCATATCTCCGCCAGAGGAGTTGTTGTTGCAGCTATTCTCTACACTTCATGGAGAAAGGACGGAGTCTGACCACGACACGGACAGTCCAACCCGTTTATCTGCCACAAGCCGTGAACTCATGGAAGGCTTGTTTACATACAATGGTAACGAGAATGATGATACCTCGGACAGCGGTGCAGGAGGAGGAGGAGGAGGAGACGATGATGGAGGAGCAGAAGGGGAAGGCGAGGGCGATGCTTCCCCCGGACCAGAGGACTTCTTTAGCTGATGAATGAATGATTCCTGGTCTGTCTGTAAGTTGTAGATAATATTATGTAGGATTCAGCATCAACTACTCGAAGGCCTCTCTTATCCATCCTTTCCAAATAATTGCCTCTCTGCTCTCATTAGGCCTGTCAGTATCACGACATGTCATGCTTATCTGTCATCCTTGATCATCTTCTTGTATAGCTGTTTTCTGCATAATTGGCATCGGTGGAAACTGGTGATTGCAGAAGCCTTTTCCATGGAATCAATCACTCGGTCAAGTGTTCTTGCCTGGGCAGAGGGCCCTTACCCGACTAGCTGGGGGCAGACTCGTGCCCCGTCTTGAACCTCGGACCATTGAATGCCCCCCCCCCCCTACGGTGATTCCCTTCCCTTCACTGAATTGTTGTGTGACGTTTTGATCCTCTTTCTTTTGAACGACTCTGTAAATAGATCCGAATTCCAGCCCACTCCTTTCAAGAATTAAATTGCGGGGGGCGGGCGTGCAAAATTAGAAATGCGAGTAAAATTAGGTTTAAAAAAGGAACAAAGGTAAGCGCTCTCTCTCTCTCTCTCGGTCTCTCGCTCTCACTCTCCAGTCAAGAAGACGCAGAAATGGATTANTCTCGGTCTCTCGCTCTCACTCTCCAGTCAAGAGGACGCAGAGATGGATTCCTTGTCCCTCTTCTTCACGGCTTCTCTGCTCGCCTTCGGCCTCTACTGGTTCATCTGCATCCTGGGCTCCGCCGAGCAGAAGGGAAAGTCCGCCGTCCACCTCTCCGGCGGCTCCATCTCCGCCGACAAGGTTGGCGACAAGTACAACCAGTACTGGTCCTTCTTCCGCCGCCCCAAGGAGATCGAGACCGCCGACAAGGTCCCAGCTTTCGTCGACACCTTCTACAACCTCGTCACCGACATCTACGAGTGGGGCTGGGGCCAGTCCTTCCACTTCTCCCCTTCCCTCCCCGGCCGATCCCACCGAGACGCCACCCGCGCCCACGAGGAGTTCGCTGTTGACCTCCTCAACGTATCCCCCGGAAGCAGGGTGCTTGACGCCGGATGTGGCGTCGGCGGCCCGATGCGCGCGATCGCCTCCCACTCCGGCGCCCGCGTCGTCGGCATCACCATCAACGAGTACCAGGTCAATCGCGCCCGCCTCCATAACAAGAAGGCCGGCCTTGACAAGCAGTGTGAGGTTATTTGCGGCAACTTCCTCCACATGCCCTTCGAGGACTCCTCCTTTGACGGGGCATACTCCATTGAGGCCACCTGCCACGCCCCCAAGCTCGAGGAGGTCTATTCCGAGATCTACCGCGTCCTCAAGCCTGGTGCCCTCTACGTCTCCTATGAGTGGGTCACCACCGACCTCTACCGCCCTGACAACCCTGACCACATCGAGATCGTCCAGGGAATTGAGAGAGGGGATGCCTTGCCAGGTCTCAGGAGCTACGACCAGATTGCCAAGATTGCGAGGAAAGTGGGGTTTGAGCTCGTGAAGGAAAAGGACCTCGCGAAGCCGCCTGCTGGCTCATGGTGGAGCAGGCTCAAGATGGGCCGAATTGCCTACTGGAGGAATCACATCGTGGTCACAATCCTGGCTTGGCTCCGGATCGCCCCCAAGGGCGTCGTAGACGTCCATGAGATGCTCTTCAAGACTGCCGACTACTTGACCCGAGGCGGGGAGACCGGGATCTTCACCCCGATGCACATGATTCTTTGCAGAAAGCCCGAGAACGAGAATTAGGCGCCTGCAATCATCCCTGAAGGAAAAAGCGAAAGTTGGTTCTTATTTTTGTTCCTCTCTTCCCGTTTGGAACTTGCTGCTATGGTCTTTTACCTATCAGGTTTACAGCTTTACTGTCCACCTGCATTGGTCTCTTGCAATTGGGTAGCTGTTAGGCTATGTAAGATGCATTGGATTTAATACTCTTCTTAAGTTATTGATAATTCTGGTCTTGTTTGATGGGGCTTTTGGATCAAGATTGCTGGTAGGAGCTGAAAGAGATGAACTTGGAGAGAAATGTGGAACTTTTAGAATCTGATGACTATCTATTAATGAAGAATGATCTAACTTGGCCATTGATGCTTCTCGTGCTCTGCTCTTAATTGAATTTCAGCGACAGTGTCAATACTGCATCTGATTCTACTGCAGACAGCTATAGGAATACAGAGTTTTACTGAATTGTGGACCTGAAATATGCTAAAGCTTTACCAGATATGGCTAATAGTGCTACATTTCATCATAATTATCTTCTTTTCTTGCCAAATCCTTTATGTATGAGCCAAACAGCTCAGTTTCCCAAACAAAGTTAACTACTTTAGGGATGAAATGATGGCACATATCAGTTTTGAGACGATTGGTGCAATGGAATAGAAATGAAAATGAGAAGGAATGGATTATTTCATTTCATTTGGCGATGTGCCGAACGTGTCATGGGGCCCATCTGCCCGTGTCTGATAGTTAAAGGATAGTTTAGAATCAAAGGGTCTCTGATGTCCGAGTGTGTGATCACTCGCTAACACTTGGCATGATGGTGGCATGTTGAAATGTTGACTCTGTCGAAGTAAAAAATGAGAAATGTCCTAAAATAGGTGAGGTCTTATCAGACAGGGCAGGTGGATGGACCTGTCAGCTAAGTTGTAAGAAGAGATAACTCCTTTTTATTTAAAGAGGAGATTAGATCAAGAGTCGTTTTCTTTATTTTAACGAAATTTCCTAGCTGCTTCATTTTTGTCTTTCTTTTATGTTGATCTTTATACCACCTTTTATAACCAAGAAGGAAAAAAAAATGTTATTTTTCATATCTCCTCGTAGGGTTTAGCATGTGAAAATCCAACTTGTCTTGTATTGTCTGCATTACCTTCCCATGGTTCTTTTGCCAGGAAACACCCATGATACACTATGTTTTGTCTGTCTCCCTGGCTCAGTCTTCCTCTAGATAATTAGGTTGGGATTAATCAATTATTTTGCAGATCTCAATGAAAAATACGTATTAAAAGACTCGTTGCACTTGAAAGATTGTCCACAGATAAGTCAGTGTCCCCTCACTATCACTGTATGCCTTGGGATTCTTAATAGAAGCAGGACCTCTAGGACTGGTCTCTGTTATTATACTGTGGTCTGAGAGAGGATGCGTTCACCAATTCGAGTTGATGAGTTAATTCGAGATTTTTTTTCCGTTTGGTTTGGTTTTCAATTTTATCCAAGAAACACGTATCTTGGTAGTTACTGGTGTCAAATGAATCCGGAGCAAAGGCTTTGTTTCAATCAGAAACTAGCTGTGTGTGGCGTGGAGTTTGCCCTTGTCAAGAGCATGCCCAGTTCAACAANAGGACCTCTAGGACTGGTCTCTGTTATTATACTGTGGTCTGAGAGAGGATGCGTTCACCAATTCGAGTTGATGAGTTAATTCGAGATTTTTTTTCCGTTTGGTTTGGTTTTCAATTTTATCCAAGAAACACGTATCTTGGTAGTTACTGGTGTCAAATGAATCCGGAGCAAAGGCTTTGTTTCAATCAGAAACTGGCTGTGTGTGGCGTGGAGTTTGCCCTTGTCAAGAGCATGCCCAGTTCAACAACCGGCTGCTATGATCTCTTCCTCTGTCTGTGTCTGCTTGGCATTTTCACTTTGTCTTCTATGATGTCTCCTGATATTTTCCCCGCACAGTGATGTTTCTCTTACTATGGTCGTAGAAAATGAGGATTCTCTTCACATAGATGATTGCAAGTACGCCTATGCAACAGTTACTCCACTGGGCAAAGACAGTATAACCGGGCCCGGGGAGCCTAGTCACCTTAGATAAAATATCAGGAGCTTTCTCGGAGCACCACTTGTCAATAGTGTATGAAGTGCAATCTAAGAGCAGCACATCCTCCCTCAGCGCAGTCTCCCCGTTAGATGTTCTCGACCCAAACCAGTTGCTCTGCATCTAATCTGAGGGGATAGATCTCCAGTTAGTGATTATCGAAAAGAGGGATTGTTGTAGTAGCCTGGACCCGAATAATTCGACTTAATTGACCTGACATTCGTATTCAACCAATCGTTTTGCCTCTCAAGTTGAGNCCACAGATAAGTCAGTGTCCCCTCACTATCACTGTATGCCTTGGGATTCTTAATAGAAGCAGGACCTCTAGGACTGGTCTCTGTTATTATACTGTGGTCTGAGAGAGGATGCGTTCACCAATTCGAGTTGATGAGTTAATTCGAGATTTTTTTTCCGTTTGGTTTGGTTTTCAATTTTATCCAAGAAACACGTATCTTGGTAGTTACTGGTGTCAAATGAATCCGGAGCAAAGGCTTTGTTTCAATCAGAAACTAGCTGTGTGTGGCGTGGAGTTTGCCCTTGTCAAGAGCATGCCCAGTTCAACAAACGGCTGCTATGATCTCTTGCTCTGTCTCTGTCTGCTCGGCATTTTCACTTTGTCTTCTATGATGTCTCCTGATATTTTCCCGGCACAGTGATGTTTCTCTTACTATGGTTGTAGAAAATGAGGATTCTCTTCACATAGATGATTGCAAGGACGCCTATGCAACGGTTTACTCCACTGGGCAAAGAGAGTATAACCGGGCCCCAGGGAGCCTAGTCACCTTAGATCAATTATCAGGGCTTTGTAGGAGCACTTGTCAATAGTGTATGAAGTGCAATCTAAGAGCAGCACATCCTCCCTCAGTGCAGTCTCCCTGTTAGATGTTCGCGACCCAAACCAGTTGCTCTGCATCTAATCTGAGGGGATAGATCTCCAGTTAGTGATTATCGAAAAGAGCGATTGTTGTAGTAGCCCGGACCCGAATAATTCGACTTAATTGACCCGACATTCGTGTTCAACCAATCGTTTTGCCTCTCAAGTTGAGNGCTTTGTAGGAGCACTTGTCAATAGTGTATGAAGTGCAATCTAAGAGCAGCACATCCTCCCTCAGTGCAGTCTCCCTGTTAGATGTTCGCGACCCAAACCAGTTGCTCTGCATCTAATCTGAGGGGATAGATCTCCAGTTAGTGATTATCGAAAAGAGCGATTGTTGTAGTAGCCCGGACCCGAATAATTCGACTTAATTGACCCGACATTCGTGTTCAACCAATCGTTTTGCCTCTCAAGTTGAGTGGTTAATCGGGACGCAGCAACTAAACTGCCCCCTTGCTCACCAAAGAAGACTACCTAGAAAGCCCGTGAAGCAAAGGCCTAAGTGTTTCTAATGAATCCCTTGCTGTAGCAGCTTCTGCAGTCGAAACACCCCATGAAACGTCTCTCAAGATGCTATCCCGCCAGGGAAACAGAAACAGCACAGATCAAAGCGATTCAGAGGTTACGAATCCAACAGATGGTCTGACCCTTCAAAAGGCTTTCCATGCTTTTGTTGGTTCAGGGTCAATGGACAATGCGCTCTACCGGTTAGTGGAATGACATCATTAAGGCTTGTGCTGCTCAGAGTCACGGAGGTCAAGCATTAGGGCTATTATTTTCTTTAATGGAGGAGAATGGAATTGAGCCGACCCATAGCACAGTCATGTCTCTACTGCATGCTTGCAGTGTTTCCGAAAAGGTCGATGAAAGTTGGTTTACTTCAATTTGATGAAAAGCAGGTACAACTTCAGTCCCACTGTCGAGTCCTATGGGTGTGTGCGCTCAATCTTCTTGCTAGTGCTGGTGATCTCGTGGAGGCCGAGAGCTTCATCAAGCAAATGTCAGTGGTACTCAAGATAGGATGTTGGGTTCCTTAGTGACTGCGAGTAGAAAAGAAAGCACAGAAACATAGAAATGGCCGAATTTGCGGCAAAATATATCTCGTCTTTAGAACACGGCAGCACCGAGTGTCGTGTTCTCTCAGATGTTTATGCCGAATCTGGTTGTCAGGAGAGCATGCAAAGAATAAGACATCTTATGAACTCGAAGGAGTTGAGGAAGACGATAAGGAGGTGCAAAATGGAAACGGAAGAGAGATCACAGCTTCATCGATCTTGATAAGCTCCATGATGACACAAACATGATCTGTGATGCTTTTACATGTTTTCTCAGGGATGACTGGGATTTCTTCGATACTGCGCCTTCTTGACTTCCATTATCTGCATCAGCAGCATTTAGCCTTGCTCCGAAAGTGTCCGTGCCAGCAGTGATTATATCGTAGAACAACTGTGAAATTTACATAGCCGGGTCTTTTGGACACTCAAACCTGCTGATGAAAGGTGATAGCCATTCAGTATGGGCCCCCAGTTCAGTCCGTCCGGTTGATGAGGCACACGTATTACTAATAGATTGCAAGGATTTTCGTCCTATTCACCCACTGATTCCTTTATCTTATTAACCGCCGTAGTTTAGTAGTTGAGGTCTCAAGAAATCCACGTGGCACTCACCCAGATGAGGGGACAGCGACCAAGAAGATACAGCAACAGTGTTTTTGGCTCTAGATCAATGCCCTCGTCATATTTCGCTAGATCTTTGCATTGTATAGGGCCCAAAGAAAGAAACAAAGAAAAATAACCCTTCCCTGTTGTCGGAGTTTACAACAATTCATTTTCATAGGACACGTCGCTGTCTTTGGTCATCTTCCTTAACATCCAAATGTACGAGGTTTCATAAATTGCAAAAATATCAAACATATCCTGCCTTCTTTCTTCCTCCCTGCCTCTCTCAGGCTGAAGAAGTGAGTGAAAACTGAAAATGGGTGCTGACAGGTTTCCAAGTCCAAGGGACTCCCCTAGGAAGAGTTCAACACTCCAGCACCTGTTTGATTTGGACTCGAAGGGCAGCCCATCAAGAAGCGGTGGCAGCAGCAGCAGCAGCAGCCCTCTGAGGAGTTCCTATCACCAGTACTCTGTGAACGAGGAGATCCTGTCAATGATCTCTTGCTGCTCTGTCAGGTTCATATTCACTGACCCGTCAGAGTCTCCCTCGCAGCAGGACCTGAAGCGGCTGAAGCTCACGCAGCTTCTGTACCGGATGAAGTCCACCAAGTGGCCCCTGGATGACCAGAAGACGGTGATACCACCCCTCGTTTCGATGCTCAAGTCGAACATCTTCCACCCTCTTCCACCTCCTTCGAACCTCTCATTCGTTTCGGATTTGCCTGATGATGAGGAGCCCGTGTTTACTGCCTCGCCACTCTGGCCGCACCTCCAGATAGTCTATGACATTCTCTTGAGGCTGATCATGAAAACCGAACCTGAGACTCTCAGGGATCACGTAGACCATCCATTTCTCTGCAACCTCCTCTGCCTGTTCCAGTCCGAGGACCCAAGGGAGCGGAACAGCCTGAAGACCATCTACCACCTCATATACTCCAAGTTCACTTTCCACCGTTCCTTCATGCGGAAGTCGATGAGCGACATCCTCTTGTGGTACTCTTGCCGACAATAGCTACAAAGAGTATTAGTAATGATATATGCAGCAGAAATGGTGTTTTCAACAAGAAATAATGCACGGATTGCTAATGTTGAACTGGAATCCAGAAACAAGCAACTATATGTTCAAGAGCACGCTCCGACAGTATGTTCACTGATGACCAAATAGAACAATTTTGATAAGGAAAATACTCATCCCAGCTGACCTATGCTGGAACAACAAAGGTTTAATGCATTGGCAAGAATTTATGTATGTACTTTCCAACATTCTGAGCAATAATACATCACAAGTTGCTATTGTAACAGGTATGTATTTGAGAATGAGAGGCACTGCGGGATCGGGGAGATACTGGAGATATGGGGGAGCATCATCAATGGGTTCGCAGTTCCACTGAAGGAGGAGCACAAGCTGTCCCTCATACGGGTCCTGCTCCCTCTGCACAGAGCCAAGGGGATGATGATGTACCACAAGCAGCTGACCTACTGCGTCTCCCAGTTCGTGCAGAAGGAGCCCATGCTCAGTGGTGTCACTGTCAGAGGGATCCTCAAGCATTGGCCAATCGCAAACACTCAGAAGGAGGTCCTGATAATCGATGAGTTGGAGGAGCTCATGGAGGACATCGATCCCGACCAGTATGGGAAGTTAGCCCTCCCTCTGTGCAAGAGGATCACCAGGTGCCTTCACAGCTTGAACTCCCAGGTGATCAAGTCATTAGGATGACTTTTGTTGCGCCATCAATCCTTTTTGTTGGAAATTTCTCCATTGGTTGGTCTTCGTGCCCGTTGACCACGAGGTCCTCTGGCATTGACCTGTGGTAACCATCAGGAAATCTTGATCTCATGGCACCCCTGTCCTCGTTAGGTGGCAGAGCGGGCACTCTACAAGTGGAACAATGAGCAGTTTGTGAAGATGGCGTCAGTGGCGATGGACGATGTCTTCCCGGCCATAGTCGAGGGCATGGAAAAGAACCTGAAGTGGCATTGGAGCCCCAGCGTCAGGCAACTGACAGAGAACGTAGAGCAGATGCTCGAGGAGATGGACCCAACCCTGTACTCCAAGTGCGTCCAAGAGATGGAGAACCGGGAACTGAAGGTCCCTAAAGATGAAGCCGAGAGGGCGGAGAGGTGGGAGATGCTCGAGTTGCTCGCAGCTTCGACGAAACCGAATCAACCCTTTCCTCCAAACTCCCAAGCATATATGTATATGATGGTAAGCTGTGACACATTACAGTCCACAGACTCCATCGTTTGGAAAACGAAAGCATGAGCTCGTTGAAAGTACAGAGAGACTCCATCGTTATATGACAGCTTTTGACGCGAGAATGATATTAGAAAAGCAAGCGAATCTTCCAAGGACACACAAACATCAACAGTTGCTGATGTACGATAACTCCGTTAGCCAGTGCAAACCACATGGGTCTTAGGTTGTGTTTTGATGGTCATCTACGAGCATCCTGGCACTAGATGATTTGGCAATCATGAACTCGGACCCCATTCACAGAATTGTCGGTCTGACCAGACATAAAGGCGATCTATACATAGGTAACAGGAATATATAAGATAGACCGCTGGCTATGGAGACAGAGCCCGAGGG
This sequence comes from Sonneratia caseolaris, assembly GCA_900006705.1. Classification (NCBI taxonomy): domain Eukaryota; kingdom Viridiplantae; phylum Streptophyta; class Magnoliopsida; order Myrtales; family Lythraceae; genus Sonneratia; species Sonneratia caseolaris. The sequence continues at coordinate 746,042 of CXYZ01012790.1, read as the reverse complement.
TACATCGGACAAACCATTTAGTACATACGATGAGCAGATACCAGAGAGAGGCGACTCCTCATACTTAATGAACCAACCGTGCCTTTTCGGGAAAATATCAAACCATCCATAGAAGACATAAAGAGTGAAAGTGCAATCGCTAACAATAAGCCTCACTATGGTATGCAAGAGTTTGTTACTAAAAGATTACAGTGTGAGTATTGCCAAAGAAATTTTAAATAACAAGAATGATCTCTACTCGACAACTCAAGCATAAGTTGGAAGTTTCTGCTATTCCAGCGTTCAGCGATCTGACAGAATTTGATCGTGAAACCAATGAATACTAATTAATGATGCATTGAACAAGCTCCCAGTCAGGGTAGTAATGTGGGCTGAAAGTTATTTGCGAGCACTTCACAGCCAACTTAGGTTAGACAGGATCGGTTCCTACGGCTGCCATTGAATCTTCCAACCACGAACAGCGCTCAGCAAATCTTTCTTTCATAAGAGGATGGACCCAAGTGCTAGTCAAGAATAAATGTGAGGTTTGAAATATTATCACTTGACCTCTTAATGCAGCGATTAACTACCTATATACAACTTCAAGAAGAGCAGAACAAATATCTGCAATCCAAATCTGGACTGGTGCCAAGCCTTTTTGGGTCATTTCTTTTTCTGAGCAACCTGTACATCAACAGGTTTCAAGTATTATGAAACTGCCTTCAATCACATTGCATTATTCACTGTAGCTATTGCAATATGCCACAAATTAAGGAGGGGTAGGATAATCATTCTACACCAAAATTTTGGCAAAACACGGAGATATTGAGAATTCTACCAGTTTCTACAAATTTTCTGAATTGGCATTACCATTAGGCAATTATTGATGCAGCAAACTAGTAAATTACAGCGGATATGATAAAGAAAAAGCAACTGAAAAAAAGGAAAGATGCTACCTTTTGGAGCTTCTTCAAGACTGAGTCCTCAAATTCTTGATAACCTTTTCCGACAAGCTTATCAAGGGGATCTTTTTCCACAGGTTTCTGAAAACTGGGGAAGTCAGTTGCTACTGTTGGCTGAAGAGGTACGACCAGCAAAGGATTTGAGAGATCTCCACAGATAGTTCCTGTGGCGGCAACCTATCAATGATGATCACCCAAAGTCAGTTTCAAATTGAATAAAAATGCAGGATAAAAATAAAGATCTAGATCATATTAAGCACGTACAACTGAATCTTTCGATCCCATCACAACAAGTGCAGATCCTCTTTTCTTGGAACTCCGAATCACGACATCCTCAACCTCACCAAACTTTGAGAATAGCTCCTTTAGCCTCTCTGGACTATAATCAGGACCAAGCTTCTCCCACGTGACTTTGAGAACCTTCTGTTTGTCCAACCCAATACCAGAGCCGCCTGTACTCTCCTTCCCTGAGCTTGCGCTCGTTCCTTTAGCAGGAGGTGCCCCTGCTCCCTTATTTGCATGCATTGCCCGTATTGATGCAATCTCATCCCTGAGATTCCGGGCTATCCTCTCCTCCTCCTGCCGAGCCACCGCAGAAGGGTCAGGAGCAAAAGCCGCCCGCTCTCTCTCCTCAAGATCGGACACCAGCTTCCTCTTCTTGGAATCCTGTTGCATCTGTCGAAGCTGCTGCTCGCGCCTGGCCCTCAAGCGGTCATCAAAAGCCTTCCGTTCCTTCTCATCCTTCAGAATTTCGTAGGATGACTTCAGCCTCTGAAAGTTGGCATGGGCATTCGGGTCATCCTGCCTCTTATCTGGGTGCAACTCCAAGGCTTTTGCTCGGTAAGCCTTTGAGATCTCCTTCTCGGAGAGCTTAGCTCCTTCCTCGCCAGAAGGCAGCCCAAGAACCAAATAGTGATCGACATCTACATCCATATCTTCTTCGAAGAATAATCCCCGGGAACTTGCAATCAAGGGCGGAGATGCCAACGGCGGCAGCTGAGATGTAGGGAGTTCCTCTATCGATGGAACCTTGCCACCGACTCAAATTTTAAACTTTTCTTCTGCTTGAAAAGAACGCACATATTTACTGGAAACCAATCACCGCTGGCCAATTAGGACCGGAAGAGTCTTTAAAATTTGGCAAACCCTAAAACGCAAAATCTTACCTCTATCACTCCAGGTGGGCAGTGACAGAACGGGCTGCAGAAGCGGAAGAAGTCACAGTCTCAACGAAGAGGATGAGAGAGAAGAGAGAGGGGCGGGCGGGCGCGCAGGGCAGAGGCTCAAGAAGATCAGCTTCACGCCGACTGAGCGACGCCCTAGAGCGTCAGCAGAGAGAGACAAGGAAGGATCGATTCACTGGGTGGGAGTGTGGAGACGATAAATGGGCTTATGGGCCTTCAGAAAAACATGGGCTTCATGGGCCTTGCTAATCGTCGGATTCATCCAACACTTAATGAGCCAATAGCAACCGCGCTGGACTCGAATTGATTGTCCCACGAGGATGTGTTCATCGATCATCGAATTCACAGAGTAGTGGACACCCCATAAAGGTGATCGAGACCTGGTCAAGAGCAACACTTCTCGCGGCACCACAGGTCTAAGGACTTCTATCATCTATGAAACTAAACAAGGATGACTGCTATTCCACAGCATAACTCGTGCAGAAATGATCATCACGACGAAGTTAGCCATATGATGCCGAGAGAGATGCGAAAGAAGCAAAAGGAACACAAGAAAATCACATATTAAATGGCTAGTCTTATGCAATGATGATTCAATTCCCAGACCTTTCCCCTTATTTCCACCACAAATGCCAAGTATAAGCGATATCAAAATCAAACGTAAGTCATTGATTCCGTCGAAGCTCAAAAGAGAGGACCCGAGCCGTCTCGAGTTCAGGCTCTCGAGAGAGAATACTTTGTGCATGAAAAAGCCATCCGAACTCTTATGACAATAGATATCCAGAGAAGATCCGGTCTACAAGACTCAATGTGGCGCAATTAAATTACTGCCAAGTGGATGGAAAGCACCTCAAAAAGTGATCCGAAAAAGCCCTGAGATTATACTACAAACCCTCAACTTCGAGCAACAGAAGCAATGGCCGAATCACAAGATGACACGGAGGACCACCATATACCTAAGCAGTTGTTGCAGAAAGAGAGAAGACTGAGATCTAAATGACTGGTCAAAGGGCTTTCATGAGCTAAACTTCAATCAGCAAGCGTTTATTCTATATGGGCAAGGCACCTCTGGACGGAAGAGAAGGTGGATGAACAAATCATTGAACTCATCAAGGTTTCTGAGCTACTTTTCACCTCAGTGAGCAGCTTCTCGACTGTAGAATGCATCAAGAGTCTTTGCTGGTATACGGTGGAGAAGTTCACGAGGGAAAATGCGGAGCAGTGTCCATGCAAGATCAAGGGAATTGAAGATGGTTCTGGTATCATAAGCCCCTTGAGTAACAAACTTCCTCTCGAATTTGTCCAAGAACTCCAAATATAACTGTTCCATTCAAGGTGTAACATCATTAGTCTCATTGAAATACAACAATTTAAGTACCGCTTGGGAAATATCAGGAATAGATCATGAAAGAATGTGGAATATTGAGTCTGAGATAGAGATGGAGACAGAGAGAGACCAGATCCTCAGAAGAAAGTGCTTCTTCTCCCACAACAGCTTTCATTGCCTGGACATCCTTTCCAATAGCGTAGTTTGCATACAGCTGAACACAAGACAAAAAGAGAGTGAGCCACCAAAGGTCTGCATGTAGATGAGCTGAACTTATCACATCTAGCAGTCCTACTTGATTGGACACATCGGCATGATCCCTGCGAGTCATTCCTTCTCCTATAGCACTCTGCAGCATCATCAAAGGGCACATGGGTGGGTATCTGAGACTAGGGAGTATAATTTAGAGCAGAGGGTTCAAATTATAAATAACTACACCCTTACCTTCATCAACCGAGAGAGCGAAGGAAGCACATTGATTGGTGGGTAGATCTGTCAGATGGAAATAAGTGCTTTAATCCCTAAACAAATAAGTGTACTACATGTAGAAACATGCTATCATCAACATAAACTAGCCAAAGAATATTCTGCAGATGAAAGATAAGGCTGTATGCAGGAAAAAATTCTACCAGCCAAAAATGGCAAAAAATTAACAAATTTGGCAGCAGCATTTGTTTAATAAGCAAAATAAACCAGCTAAAGAGCCAGTCTAACCTAGTTATTTCATAGCAGAATATCTTCCACTACACAGTCCACATGTAAAATTCACATTGGTTATCCTTTGCACCAGCTAAGACAAGTCTACTAAGTTGTGTAATTTCATAACAGAGAATACTAAAGTGATCCCATGAAATGTAAGAGAAAAATGATAATTATAAGCTCCATATTACCTGTCTGTTGTGCAGTTGCCTGTCAATATATATCTGCCCTTCAGTAATGTAACCTGTAAGATCTGGAGTAGGATGTGTAATATCTGTTCCAAATAAAACAAATCCCACCAGTGTTACCAGCTTGGGCAAAAAGGTTCATAGATAAGATAAAATCCAACTTATTCAGTCATGCAACTTATTCATAATGCAGTACCATCGTTTGGCATGGTTAAGATGGGAATTTGTGTGATGGATCCTTTTCGTCCTTCAATTCTTCCAGCTCGCTCATAAATCGTAGCCAGATCAGTGTACATATACCCAGGATAACCACGTCTTCCTGGAACTTCCTCTCTAGCTGCAGAAACCTGAAGAAAGAAAGGTTATGCTAGGATATTAATTCATGATGACAAGAAGCTGGTGGTAGGCCAAGACAAATGATGCTAAAAGCTACTCAAAGTTGCCTGTAACTGATCCAACATACACCAATAGTTAATGTCAACAAGGTCAAATCTATTGAATGATTGAATGACTTCACACAATCTCTTGATTTATCCAAATCAACATAAAGGAGTGGAAGGGTCTTCACCTCACGAAGAGCGTCAGCATAGGAGCTCATATCTGTAAGGATGACGAGAACATGCTTCCCACATTCATATGCCAGATATTCTGCTGTGGTCAGAGCAATCCTAGGAGTAATAATACGCTCTATTGTTGGGTCATTAGCCTAGAAAAGGCAGAAGAAAAACAGTTAGATTTGCATGTTTTCAACCTTTACATAATCATATGGATAAAAAAGCAACATCATAAATCATTAGATAGGAACTATACCAGATTGAGAAACAAAATCACCCTTTCCATTGATCCATTTTCCTCAAAATCACGTTTGAAAAACTGTGCTGTCTCCATGTTTACTCCCATGGCTGCAAACACAATAGCAAAGTTGTCTTCTTCCTCATCCTGTCATACCACAGAGCAATCAAAAGATTCATCTTGTCTCCTATACAAGTCAACATGTCGCCCAACTTGCAAGGGCAACATCTACCAGGTTTACTGGAAAAGAGACAGCATTGCAGATGCTACCTCCATGAGGTTACTGGACTTCTCCAATCGCTTCACCAGACCAGCTTGACGACAAATCTGAGCTGCTATTTCATTGTGTGGAAGACCAGCAGCTGAAAATAGTGGGATCTTTTGCCCTCTAGCAATAGAATTCATAACATCAATAGTAGAAATTCCTGTCTGGATCATCTCCTCAGGATAAGTTCTCTCACTGGGATTGATAGAACTACCTAAAGTACAAAGTCCATTCAACTAGATCAGACAGAGGAAAAGGATATTTATCCGGAAAATAGATGTATGCATTCAAAATCAAGAATTACTGTTTATATATCATCTAAAACTCCAAAATCCCAACAAGCTAATGTACTTTTTGTCCAATCACTCACCAGATATGTCCAAATAAGCCTCAGGAAGAATGGGAGGACCATTGTCAATGGGCTTTCCAGAACCATTAAATATTCGCCCAAGCATATCCAATGAGACAGGCGTTTTCAGGACCTGCAAAAGTAGGCCAAACGCCATGATCCACATCACAACATTGTCAGAATGAAATAGATAAATAAAAAATACGCCCCAAATTTCATTCCTAAACTAGAGCAAGCAAACTTGAGCTCAAGTGATCACAAAATGATAGCTCCAATTGCGGGCTCTAGTTCAGCAATTCAATGCTCTAACACAAAGGGCAATATGAGTTCTTTTGGAATAGACAGGGAACAAACTTAAAAGAAGGGATTATTTACCTCTCCTGTAAATTGAACAGTGGTAAACTTGTTGTCAATGCCAGATGTTCCTTCAAATACCTATGATCAAACCACACAAGACAAAGGGCAGATTATGTTCAATTTCCACCAAAGAGTCATATGTTAAGTTAATAAATAGAAATGATCAACATAAGAAATTGTGTATGTACAACTAAAACAAATTAACATCAAGAAAACCTATCCTGTTACGTCAGCCACACAAACATACACCTGTGTGCTGACAAGCCCAATTCATACCAACAGTCACAAACCCTAACTAGATACATACATCCACACCAAAACAAACATCAGGACGCTCATTAAAATGCCTGAAGCAAGCAGCTTCTCAATCTTGCTTTCTTTATTAGCCCATTCCATTTCCGCTACATTAATGTAATTACACCTTTCATGATCAAGATGGAGAAAATTTGATAACTCAAGATCTTTCTGTTTATTTTTGTGCTAGTTTTCTTGTGCAAAATGAAGGAGACAATTAAAACTAAAGAAGAAAATTCATAATTATGTGGCTACAAAAAGTCTCAGCACATAAAAGCTTCACCAAACATAAGAAATAATACATTTGAATGAACAGATAGAACGTCTTGCAAAGTATGAATTTTATCAAGAACAAAAATATTCAGATTTCAAACGGCCATCACCTGAACAACAGCTTTCTCCCCATCCACTTCTAAGACTTGACCACGTCGCATGGTGCCATTTCCAAGTCGAATATTAACAATCTCTTGGTACTTAGGGCCCTGCACATTCAAAGACAAAGCTTAGAATGAAAAACAAGATACAGAAAAATGAGAAAGAAAACAAAGAAATACGTAGAGCAAAAACCACCTTGACTTTATCTAGGATAACTAAAGGACCGGCAACTCCTGAGACTGTTCTATATTCTGCAATTTATCAAATTTCACATTAGGACATAACATTCACAATGTATAAATCAGAAAACCATCCAAACTAACTACTAGAAACAAAATGCACATTGAACCAGAGTAATATCTTCAGTCTTCCAACAATTGCAATAGCTGCATAAAGCAATTTTTTTTCTATGCAAATTGTGCAGAACAAATTTGATGTACATAAATATTTTCATTTCACTAAATTAGCGTTTTGGATTGGGAAAAAGAAAAGGAATCTTACCCATGCCGACCTCAAGCGTCCCCTCCTCCATGTCAATACCATTCTGCGCCAATCCCATTCTCAAGCTTCACACAACAAAATATACATCATTTAACAATTTCATATCAAATTATAAACATTGATGCTTGAAAGACCGAACTTTATAGCTGAGCTGCACTATGCGCTTCAATAATTGAAATCAGACATCCAAAGATTAACAAACTAAGATCGTAGCACAGCAAATATCTCAACAGAAATGATTCCAGCTCAAATAAAAAGCCAGCGTAATGGGGACTCTTCACACCTCATCTATATGTAATGGGAAGAGAACAACTCATTCAAACTCAATCAACTCAGGGAGCCCCAATTAAGATCAAAGACGGCCAGGATGAAGGAAATGGCACGAAAATCTATCACTTCAGCAAGCGAGCTCTTGCCGACTGCTTCATCGGATAGGAAATAACAATTCAGCCTTAATCGAAACGATTGCCAGTCCCAGCAAATGAAAAACAAATCTTGAGAAAGCAGATGAGATTAAAGGAAACGATTCGATCCGCTGCTGCGATCGGTTTGATTAACAAGGATGAATATCCACAGAAGCGGATCTCAGAGGAACCTACCGGTGTCGATCTTCGAGCAGCGGAGCTAGCGAGCGAGGGAGGGAGGGAGGGAGGCAATGGAAAAGAATAGGCTGAGATCTGTCGGGCTGGAGAATCAATTCATGAATATATCATTATGTAACGAATAAATAAATACGATATTATTTTTTTATTTATTTATGAAGATAATAATAACTGGCAGTTAAGGCAATAGTCCAAAGATTGCTCTGGCGAGCCACACGAGAATAAAATAATTTCTTTCACGGACGGGGGCTGTGATCCTATGCTCTTCTCTCTAACTTTCTTCGGCTGACGTGTCCGCTGCGTATTGGCTCTGCCCATATGACGCCGGAGTAACCACTTGAGGGGAGCACCGGAGGGCACGCCCTCGTCCGATACATTGCGTTCTGCCTCTTGGATTATTTATTGAATTTTGAGTTCGCCGTCCCCACTGATAAAATCAAGCATTAAACGATCGTATTTGTGTGAAGTCATCCTAACCAGTCGGGCGGCGACCAAAGCCTCGGTGATCAGCAACCGTAACTATAACGGTCCTATGGTAGTGAAATTCCTTGTTGGGTAAGCTCCGACCAGCACGAAAGGCGTAATTATTTTGGGCACTGTCTCAATGAGAGATTCGGTGAATTAAATATGTCTGTGACGATGCGTACTACTTGCACTTAGGCAGAAAAGCCCTATGAAACTTTACTATTGCCTGGGATTGGCTTTGGGCCTTTCCTGCACAGCTTAGATGGAAAGCAAAGAAGGCCTCCAACCGAGAGGGCCATAACGACCCCGAAAGACTCTACTGCCACAGGGTAGACCGCCGCCTCTCTAGCCCTCCGACTGATTCTACCATAGAGGTCAATGATAGACAACTACTCCCCCCTGAACACAGCTTTTAACTTTCATTGTGCTGTGTTCTCTAAAGAGCAACTCCTCTCAAAATTTCGAAGGGCGCAGGAGAATAATATGAATTTCTCCATTCACAGCTCACAATGGGGGGGAAGACACGATCGACCAGATTGTGTTGGTTGGAATGAGATGTTTTAGTTGGCAGGTCTATGAGCTCACTTGCTACCCTGATGAAGCTATAAAGAGCAAAGTGACAGTTTCATCATCAGCTCTAAAATTCTACAGATGTTCACTTATGCATACTGAAAAAACTGACTACAAGGGTCGGTCAGCTTCCCATTCATCTACCGAGCAATCCGCTCTGTAATCACGACATTATACACAAACTGTAAAACAACTTGAGTAACAGGATACGAAAATGAATAACACAGAACAGCTTCTTCTACTCCTTCACCGACCACTACTTTATACCGCCAAGGAAGTTTCTATAATTGAGTTCTGTACTTGCTAGTAAGGGGCCAAAGTGTTGGGAGGCAAGCTGATGCCTCCACCTCTAACTGATACCTTGGGCAACTTGCTCGCAGAGAGGTTCGGGGAGTCAAAGAAGAGGACCACCACGGTGATATCATCGTGGAAGTGGCGGCGGACCCCTCGGTCAATCTTTTTCAGGTCCGAGTATCTCATTTCCCTCTTCTTTGCCGCTTCCCTAAGTGCAGCTTTCACGAGCCGCCTCGCACATCCCTGCACATAGACTTTTTGTGAAATTGACATCTCTGAACGAGAGACGAGAGAATACCATTTCCCTATGGAAGGAATGCAAGGGTAGAGGCAATTTTTCTTACGCTGCGAGGATGATTTCGAACAAGATCCACAGCTTCCTGGTTGCTGAGGTGCTCCCACAGCCCATCAGAGGCAAATATAACAAACAGGTCGTGCGGTTGCAACTGATGCGCAGATACAGATGGTTCTGCGCTCAGGATTGGCCTCTTGAAGGGCTCACGAAGTCGAAATTTCGCATACAACGGCTCCCTGTTGAACTCAGCCTTCTTCAAGTATATATCACCGATAGACCTCGAGATCTGCATTGCATGACAGAAGTTGTTCGATTGTTCATTGCAAGTATTGGTAGATCAATGCTGAATCACATCAGAACATGTTAATATACATAGAAAGGAAGAGAGTGACAGAGAAAGCTGGAATCCATGCATGATACAGTATGAAACTATCTGTCCTTTCCTTTTCTTTTCTTATCATTTTTCATGCATATGACAATGAATCATGAGCTTGACTTCACTTCCAAAGATCTAGACTTGCACATAGAAAAGAAAAGCAACTACTGAAGAAAAGTCAGGTCCTGCTGAATAATCCCTTGCCCATTGAATTGACATTTTCAAGTTAGCCTTAGACTGATGAATACCATGGAAAAAAGTTGGAAACTTCAGACCGAACTTAAAGCCAAACTTGCGGGTCAAATTTGTGCAGATATAACATAGAGCAGTTAATTAAACCAAAGTTTCAGCCAAAAAAATGTTAATTAAACCGAGGACATCTCACTTCCACAAGATGATGCAGCAGAAAGATTTTAACCTATACCCGATAAGATTCCAACTCCTTTCCATGACCATGAATATTTTGATCTTTCTACCTATCAGAATCCTCTCAGAAACTTTTAAAATGAAAGCCTCGGACTAACTGTGAAAACAGGTAACCACACAAGCTCGAACATAGAAATCCTCAGGTTGGCTAAAGTGCACTCTTGCTGGCAATGAATTATCACTTTGGAACATCTAGTAAAATTGATCCCTATCAACCAGAAAATTTTAATTTGTACAAAGGAAATGAAACTCTATAAGATACCTGTATAAGTCCCTTTACTCGCCACACATTATGCTTTAACACAACAATCTGCGAATCATCAGGATGCATAGAATAAAGCTCCTGCCTCACGGACTCTATACATGCATTGTGCTCCTCTGACAACTGAATCGCTATAACCTCCCCAGTGGCCCTCACAGACCTTCCTAGTACAGCTCGTGAGTCACCAAGGTTCGCGATGTACAGGGTCTCACCACAGACCACCCCAGTGAGGCAACAAGACCCAACAGCTGCAATCTGGGGCTTTATCGGCCACTGTCTGGTCACAACAGAGATGAAGTCCTCCTCTGTTGCCTGATAGGCCTTTTGTAAAACATCAACTGACATGGACCGCTGCTCTGAAGCGAACCCTGCAGATTATGTTACAGTGCACCAAGCTAAAGTTAACAAATAAATGAAGTTCACCTAGTAAAAGCTGACATAAAAAAGGAGATCATCTTTTCAAATTAGAATAACAAAGTCCCTCAGTGGAACATTAGTAAGATGGAGATCCTCATTTTCTAGTTCTTCATTAAACGGAGGAAAGATTAGGAACATAAGAAATCTATCTTGAAAGTAATTATGCACAATAGTCTGTCAACAAATAAGTACGCTTCTCTAGCCAGTATTGAACTCCTACTGAAACACCACAAGGTAGCTTCTACTGCTCAATACCAGTGTATGATTTCTGGCTTTAACAGAAGAAACGCCATTTGTATAGAGACCTCCACAGGAGATGACTAAGACAACTGAAGTTCTCAAAAGATTTGAAACCGACTTACTCTTGAGATTCTGAAAGAGGTGGTTACTGATAAACTGGGATGTCTCAGGTCCACCGTGCCCATCATATATACCCACGAAGGTACCAATAGGGCCAGACTCATTTGAACTCAAACTTCCTGATTCAACCTGGCTCTGATCCTCGAGAAGTCTATTTGCTTGCACAACAGCCATTGAAAACTGACCGTTTGAGTGTTGGCCCATGTCTTTGTACCAAAGAAGCCCTTCTTGTCGCCCCAAGGAATCAGAGCCTGAGTGAACATATCCGTTTGACCGTGGCCTGAAACAGGCCCAAAGAAAGTTCATTAACCCGAATAACATCCCTCATCTCATCAAAGGAGCCCTCTTCCAAGTTCTTCTTGACATCTAAATGATATTGATTCTATAACCAACTCCTGAATCAGTAGCAGGAACAATAGTCTTTCCACTGCCTGTCAGGTCAACAAATGTTCCATCTGCAGTGACATGGAAAAGAACTAAACGTTTAACACCAAATGGTTGAATGCGCAGGAATAACTGGACAGATCATGGAAATTATACAAAATTGCACAAGCTTGATCGAATCCCTATTTCAAATTCAAAATAATACTCAATGAAATTAGAACCGACAACAGAAAAAAAAAAGAGGAGGAAAACAAACTTTCATTTATTCAAGTTAGCTGCATTTTGGCATATGATCAGAAGATTCTGAAGAAATAAAAGCAACTACACCGCAACTGGATTAAAAAGAAACTGACTTTTAACAGATAATCGCCAAAATGGGAAGAGCAGTGAGAGAGAGAGATTTCTTAACACCCAGCTCAAGTCCCCCTAAGAAAAGAGGAGGACGACAAAAGAAGCAGCAGCTGAAACATGAAAAGCCATGTTGAAAAGGGGGCAGAAGTCAAAGCTCACTTTTTTGAGCTCTTTCACAAGCATAAAAAAGGTCCAGCACTTCACATTGAAAGAAAAACCGATGCCCCAAATCCCAGCAACCACAAGAACATCAGCTTCCCAGGGGAATAAGCATCTTATTACAGTCAAAGACGAGGTAACAGCAGAAGAGCATATCAAAAGCTAAAACTTACCACAGAATCAGACTGTGCTTGGGGCGCTAAAAGCCAGTAGGAAGCAGATAGTTGAAAAGCTTCTCATGTTGTTAGGCCAGATCTGTAAATGAGATTTCTGATGAAGAAGAAGAAGAAGATGAACATCACAAACAAAGCAATGAAATGATGCTGCTTATGTACCACCAGAGTGAGAGGGTCTATTCTATACTTCTATGTAACAGGATTAGGCATAAAGGGGAGACTTTCGTCATCGCTGCAGAAGAAGACTTAACCCCCCCTCCTATAAAATGCCATCAATGGAGAGCTTGATGCCAGCAAAGCAGAGACCCGGAGATGGGCCCCCCACCTCCTCTTCCAGCAATATTCTGGCAACATAATAAGCAGCACATCATACGAGCCCGACAAGATTCCGACTCTCAGGACTCCGCCTCTCATGGTCACCATAACCAAACATCAACAATGTCAACGAGAGCCTATGTAAACTATTATAATGACCTCAAACTACCCGAATTGGTATGCCTGATGAATTAACGACATTCATCATTGTTTTACTAAAAAAAATTTAAAATTTAACTACTCTGTAATAGATATAGTAAAAATGATTTTAAAAAAGAGGGAGAGATCCGAGTGCCCACACGGAGAACAATCGATATTTGTTAACAAGTCCAATATAAAAGTCCATCTTCTTGTCTTCGAATCCCATAACTTTGCTGTTGACCCGAATGATTATCTTTGGGCTCCAAGTCTAAAAAAGCTAAAAAACTGTGGGCCCGCCGCCAGTCCCTGTGTGGACGTACCCAATTTCAACGGCGTGCACAGCTCCTCTGCTGCAAATGCCTCGTTCAATTTCGCGGGTTTTATTTTTATTTTTTATTTTTATCGTATCTCATTCTTTTACCACGTGACAGTGATGTTGTACTGCCATGCGTAATTTGATGCCCAGATGGGTTTATCGGTTGCGTTGAGCTGAGGAAAAGAAAGAGAACAAAACGAGAGCGTTGGATTTTATGGAAAGCATAGCGCAGCACCGAGGAAGATTCTTGGAGATTGTCCTGAATCCTGTCTATGTTCAAGGTGGATTTGGAAGAAAAATTACTATTAAAATAATCTTATTTCTTAATGGATTGGGTCTATGTATTAAGATTGTGGGTTGGGACTTAAACGTTATGCTACGAATCAGAGTTGAGAATGAGTTATGTCTCGGCACTTACCAAAAACGGCTTAGGAAAACACATACACACACACACATATATATATATAACCATGAGAGTTAGGTCAAATCTCTTCGATAAAAACCAGAACACGTGGAAACCGGTGGTCCGAGATCAATGACATTCATCCGGCCTCTGTCAAAAGGATAGATGCTCTGGCTCCACACAGTAGGTGCTTTCACGTGTGATCGGGACAGGTTTGCTCGATGTGCAAGGTACCTGCAAAAGTTCTGCAGATGATCAATGGTCCGTACTTGGTAGTTTGTTTGTCCACAACATCAACATATGAACACGAATGGATAGAGAGAGAGAGAGAGAGAGAGAGGATAAACATTAAATGGCCAGAAGAGACCCAATCCCGAGCAAATTCTGGCACCAGGCCAAGAGATTATTCTTTGTTGTCATCGATCCGCCCGCCTCCTCTTCGCATTCGCCTGTCACTTTTTCTCTATCTGTATCAGTTTGTATTCTGAAGCTCGGTGACCCTTATTGGAGGATGATCGGGCTAGTAACGGATGCAGCACCGCTCTCGAACAGTTTCGGACAATGGAGTAAAAGCCTCCCCTCAGAACTTCCCTCACTTTCATTTTTCGGTGAACACCACCTGGCATCTGTGAAACCGACCAGAATGCCGCTGATCCAGATTCAACAAACTAATTGATATCTTCACCGTCAGTAGCTTGAATGAAACCAACTATACGCAGATATCGGTGCGTATGTGCAAGACGGGCAAGACAGTGGTTCAGCTACTGTGTCCTAGGCCCCACTTATCTGATTTGTAATCTCTGCATAGTGCAATTGCCTCAGCATCTGTCGCGGATCTCTGCAGGAATCGGGCACACCGGATGTACCCACAAAATAATTAAGAGAGGCAAGAATGATAAGTTTTGCACCGCGGGATACCGAGGTTCGGGACAAAGGTTTGCTGCCTTGGACAATGGAGCCGGTACGGCAGATGATTTCTTATTAACCTGTTCTTCCCTATCTGGGTCATTGAATTTTGGGGGTCTGGATTCAAGCCACGTCGGACTCGATGGATTTAATCGGATTAACTGTTACAAAGCCAAACCTAACCCTAGAGACTGCAGACGGGAGGATCCAGAACCCAGTCGCACGTCGGCCATTGCTTTGAATGGCTACAACAGTGTACACAATTATTGAATCGACAGACCATGAGATGGAATGGATGGATAATATAGTCCTCGATGGAAGAGGCACAGCCGGGGGGATGATGATGACCAGATATATCCACTTTACCTAACAAACATTTCAATTCAAGGGTGTCAGTGTCACCCACCCAAGAGAGTCTGGATTTCTTGATAGGATTGTGCGCCCACCTCATTTAATGCTACCAATATAGTCTCACTCGAACGAATATATTTACACCCTCCAGATGAAACAGTTGATGTGATGAATAAGGATTGATGTATCTTTTGGTGAATGGTTCAGGTCGAACGAGTAATGACAAACGATCTCTTAGTCATGGGGATGTTGGGTAGACAGCATCTTCGCCGTGCTCTTGAAAGTGTGTTCGTGATGTTCAAATGGCTAGTTGGCACGGCTTACTCAATGGATATTACCTGGCTATCCCCTCTTTCACTATGCAAGCGTAGAAGAATCGGGGAGGTCGATTGACTTCTCAACTCTGCACCGGAAATAGCTCTTGCTGTGTATGATGAGACATCATGCACTTTTTCTTCATGTCTAAATCGTAATGAACCTTAGATCACTATAGCACGAGGAGGGGGCCATTGAACGAATCGTTTGGACTATTCGAGGCCTTGAAAAATGTGCCGAGAGCAGAGGACGGTGTGGACGGAAATGGGATCGGCCTTATCGCAGGAACAAACCCCACGTGATACAAAGTGGAGACTTCAATGTCCGCATGCACAACAAAATCGAGCCCATGATCTCGAGGTTCTCAGCCGAGGATGATGCCATGATAATGAGTAATGACCTCCTTCTTTGTAAGAAGAATGAAAGAATGGATTCAGATGATTGGCAGGAGAGAGCATCAAATCACGGCCTTAAATTCGGCAGAACTGTGCCGTGGGTCCACTCGATCGATTCACCGGGAAAATGAATGATTTGTATGAACGTGAAAGGGCAAACCCTCTTTAACCGATGGGGAAGAACAGTAAAAATTAGGGCAAGCATGTCTTCGCTCTTGGCCAGCGCCCAGTGCTCTACGACCCGGTCAGGCGGTAATAGTTGTCGAGAATGACACTAAAATCTTTTGATCTTATGCCGATTAAGTGAGTAACATCGTGCTCCACCAGATGGCATTGATCGCGACCCGGAAACCAACTCTTACGATGTGAAACTCTGGTGAATTCCCACATTTAATTTCTTCTGGACAGGTGTTCAGTATATTTCATCACCAATGATCACGTTATTCCAAATCCATGGAAGATGGTCTTGGGCAGCAGGAGGGGGTGTTAATGTTCCGAGTTTGCATCACATCGAATTTGACCAGTTACTAGCAACATTTGGACATCTGAGATCCTCCAAAGCACGATCGATACGAAATTTTCTTTCCCGTGCTCCACCGGGATTAGCAACAACCACAAATGTCTCCCATATTGAAAATGTGGTATGTATGGATGCAGCAAATTCTGTCGCACACAATGAATAGTCAAATTATTGACGTCGAGGGTGACAATTGGATCTCGGAATTGATGAGGACGTACACAACAAGATGCCGTGAATCTCGAGAAAACAGCTAGCTGGGTCCTCCGCCGAAAGACGTTAACAAAAACCCTAGGGAAATTGGTGCAAATCCGATCATTGTGCCTTAAATGGCAATTATTTATTCAATTAATTAACTGGAGAACGATTAATCCATTAACGTAACTCTACGTTCCTCAGTAAAAACCCACAGGAATTGGTCAGTTCTAAGGTTTAGTTTGTTCATTACTATAATTTAGCTGCGGGAATCTTCATGGTTTTAGGTTAACTTCAGATCGAGTTTTGCCTATCTATTGCAATGGGTGTTGTGGAAATCGATATCGGACTACTTAAATAAACCAGTTTAAATCGGTCACGTTGCTCAAATCCACATCCATCGAAGCACACAAAGTCAGAGGTTTGACATACGAAGTGACATGATATAAGCTAGTATACATACCTAATCCATGACACTTTCCTCTTCGAGCGTGCATGAACTTGCGTTTTAGAGAAGACTACTTCGTTAATAAGTTAACAATATACAGTAAATTAAGTTAAGGATTTGAAATCTTGGGAGTTGGTATCTGGAGATTAATGAGTATCCTCGATTATGCTAGTATTATTAAAAGTGTGGTCCAGATGGATTCAAAACGAACCTATCTAGTTACGGGTCACCGTTCATACAAATATGAACTGACTCGGAACTATTTATAAATGAGCCAGTTAATAGTTTGGGCGGTTTTGGCCAGTGAATTTTTTATCTTTTTATTTTTTTTTTGGATTTTAAATTGATCCGACAAAATCCGACCATTGATTTGCAGGATTTTTGGCGGTTCGAGTTGGTTTCTAAACAGTTCGTGGCCGATTACGGTTCAACAAGGTAACGGGTTCATATTTCTAAATCGACACGTAACTGCTCCCAACCCAATAAGAACAGTTACGGGTTATGAGTGGTCTGGGCCGGTTTCGAGTTTGGATGGTCTAGTTCTTGGCCAGTCCGACCAATTTAACATCTTTAGATCATGCAATACACTGTCCGGTAAATTAGTCAGTAGTTACAATGTTAAACACTATCGATATTAAAAAAATAAAAGGAAAGAAAAGCAAGCGAGGGTCGGCTTCAAAATCACTCTTTTTTAAAGAATAATTAAATCAGTGTCTTCCACCGCCACCTCCCAACTTAATATCTTATTTAAAAGGTGGTGTCGGACTGATTCAATAAATTCACGCCCGTCTTCTGTATCTGATCTACGACAACATTGAACTTCTCAAGAGTCAAGACGTAGGCTGGGGGGAGTGGGGAGGGGAATAAACGATGAACCCTCGGACCGCATGCCCATTCCTGGAATGAGGGGCACATTTCTGGAATCTCAAGATTCATGAAGGAGTTGGACTCCGCCCGGCCCAATCAGTGTCGAATGGGCCGGCCTCCGGACATCACAAATTCCCTTTCTAGGGAATAGTAAGCTAATAAAGTGTGGGGGTTGATTCGCTGGCAAGTGAAGAATTGCACCCATTCGAGGCTGCACCACTAACTACATCGGAATGTGGTCGGTGAAGAACTCAGGTTTTGGGCACAGCCCGGGTTTCAATTTGCCGCTACAAAGTTTTTGGCGCACCTTTGGTGCCTCACCCAAACTGACCTAACTTTCTATCGTCAGTCAAAGCTCTCTGTCGCGCTCCGGAAACAAACCCTTGAGACTACTACATTATCTGCATTTCAAGCCGACATCAGAACGCCAATGCTGCTGCCTTTCTTTGCAGTTCCGCAAGCCGACATGATTGACACACCACTATCGGTCTCTTGTTGATGGCCTCGCAGCGGGAGGCAGCTCCTTCCATCAGCTGCTCCAGCGTGTTGTTCAGGGAAACGACCATGGCTTGTCTCTCCTGCGCCGGATTCTACCACTCCTGTCTCTCGGTCTCAAGGTTCGTCACTATGTTTTGGAGCTCCACGGCCTTCTGAGAAGCCTGGGCTATTTCTTGGTCCTTCTGTTGGATTAAGTGTTGCACTCTTGATACGATCTTCCTCAGCAGTGTCGCCTCCTGCTGCTGTCTCTGCTGAAAAAGTGGCCATTTTAGTCGCCTGCTCTATGCCCATCAACCAAAACCAGTGTGACCACAATATACCCGGAAAAATCTCCATAAAAAATATGAAGTCTGCTGTTGCCTGTGGGTTGAATTTTAAAAGGATAAGCTTTGATTATTAACCTGTGACTTGAGATACTGATCGATCTCTTTACCATGCCAACCTAATCCCATTATTTTCGGGTCAATCTCCTTTGCACCGTCTCGAAAACCAGAAACAGAACGGGGATTCTGGAGACAAGCCCGCTGCCGCTGTCTCTCGGGCTGTTCCCTCTCGTGTCTCTGCCTCATCCAACCATGTCCAGACGGCTGGCTCTGCAACCGCTGCATAGACTTCAACTGCCCCCGGTCCCGATCATATCTATACCTGTTCCGACTATGCCCCAAGGACCACGCTTAAGAATCGAACACGCACACACGGTTACATTCCTGTTGCAACGAGCAAGACAGCAAGCCCCAGCTGCCGAACTCGCTCGCCCAACCTTCCCACTCGGCTTCAGGGGTGGCTCTCTATATTGAAATATGTACCGTGTTCTTCAAGAAACGCACGGTGAACAAGAGTTTGTATACTGCAGAGGAGAGGTAAATCGATCCGAGGGTAGTTGTCCAGTCGATTTAGATTTAGCAGAAAGATGATGAATAAAGCATAATCCTTTTTTTTTTCTTTTAAAGAAAAAAATTGGACTGGTCGTCGTCCTTTCGCGAGACAACAGCAAATGTTGGGCTATCCCTCCTCCTATTTAGAGGACCAGGCTTCGACAACCAGGTTTCCTGGGAATTCATCTCATTGATATCTCAACTTCTAAGTGAAAACGTACTTGTCCGGCCAGGAGTCCGACTAGTGATGGCTCCACTCGGACAGAGGACATTTCGAGTGAGCGCATGCAGATTACCGGGCAGTGAATGCGTGTGGAAGTGGAAGTGGAAGTGGAAGCGTTGGTTTTTAAAGACATCCAGAGTTCTCTAATCGATCAGACGTAGGACTGATCAGTCTTCACGTACGTGCAAGTTGGCCCCTTGTCACTGCCATGCACTGATTACGAAAACGGAAACAAAAACTCTTTCCAACCCAATCTTAAGGAGATCTACATTGGTCAAAGCCCATTCCAACTCGGTTACTCCATCTCCCGGGGAAAAAAGAGCTTCTTACTTGTCTTTGGGTGGAACAAATATGCTGATGGTGTCATTATTATTATTTTTTAATGGATTCAGACACAGCACAACAGCACTGAGTTTCAGGGGTCGATCATGGTGGAAACAAGGAATTATGTTTCCTTCATTTCCTACCTGATCCAATCAAGGTGCTGCTGCCTGTGTCGTCTCAACAGAAAAAACCAGCAAAAGAAGGGTCCATACCGATGAAAGAACTGGGAAACAACCATTTGAATTTGAAGGTCCCCATTTCTCGAGAAGGGTCTCAGTCATGGAATTCAATGTCAGATGTACAACTCGAATCCACAGTGATCCCGAAAGAGACAGCTCTATTAGCTTTTTCCTTGACTGACTTCCCTCCAAGTGAATGCCGGCACTTCTTCCCATCTGAGATCTACGTATGAGCTCAGTTAGCAAGAAGAAATCCTATTTACAACCTCTACTTGATCACTACTAATCCACAGCATTGATTCAATGCCTCAACATCAAGTAATCCTTACTTGAATTGATTTAAAAAAACTCTTATACATGGAAGATAGCGCTTCTGTTCCAGAGGAATGTACTATTTCGCTATGAGATAATTCTTTAGTTCCGAAGCAAAAATCTCATTCAGAAACTCCAGAACTGTCTTAGTGCAAAAGTGGCACAATTTTGGACATCGGAGTTGAGGTCTTGTATAACTCACCTGTTGAAAGCCCATATCAATGGACTGTGGTTCATGGAAGGTGTCCCACCATCCCCCTATATATGCTGTCATTCAGCAATTACAGATCCATCAAATGGACTTGAAAGAGATGAAATCGATACTTAGAGGAAAGCAATGACAGTGAAGACAAGCAAAATGGAGAACAAGCAAAGGCAGACTCGAGTCAGGTGGTTGTGCAAATTATTAAGACAAGCAGAATAAAAAAAACAAAGCTGGGGGGATGGATGCATTTCTTTGCAATTTGAAAGGAATACGAGCTTCAAAGTAAACCTAGCAGTCCCCACCCTTGCTAATAAGTTTCAATAGCTATGCAACTTAGCAAGCTTCCCCTCTTTATGGAAACATTTCCTATAGTTTTCCCATAGCAAAGGAAATACGATGCACATATAAGTCCCAATGGATAGTAGACTATGACAGCAGCAGAGGTCCAACACCAGGTTAAGAAGAAACTAGATGACTAAATAATGAAAATTTTCCAACAAGTTCGACCTGCTAATAGATGCTGCTGTGATATGGAAACTGCTTATTTGCAGCAAGAAATTTACTGTCCACAAGGAGATTCCATGAGAAGCATCCTTCCTTAACCAGCTCCAACTGTAGAAGATCCTCCTAATACAGTAAAACAACTGAACAAGGTAAATTTGCACATGCTGCTTGATGCAATGTGATAAAAGTTACCAACTTTCAATTCCATTGGATGAAATATGATAAAAGCACTTTCTTTCTATTCCACATGAACCATCTCTGATAAAGAGAAATAACCATAAGGAACTGACAGAGAGGGTTTTAGTGAATGGTAGCAACCAACATGAGAGGTCCAGTTCACTTCCTTAGCTTCCAAAGGTGACCAATAAAAAGAGAGAAAAAATGAACCATTGTCATTGCAAAGCAGGCCCTATTAACTTAGAGGTCACCCATGCATTTGGTAGCATGAACATGCCACAAGGCTATAATATAATTCATTGCACTGCTATTTTCTTCATGGGCGATTACACTACTAATTATTACCATATTCATGTCATCAGCAATACAGTGTCACTAAACCAAGTGATGCTGAAAACAGAAGGAAAGCAATAGAATAGATTACTGAACTCAGACCAACATAACACAAACACCACACCTCTTGAATCCAAAGATACCTAATCTTAGGATTTTAGTTCAGGAAAATTGAAAAATTAGACAACAGCAGCAGTATAAGCAACAAAAAAAGTCAAAGTCATTGAATGCAAACAGTGAATTACAGAATACAAATGCTAGTCAGAACAGGTTGCATACTCGACAAGACCATCTAAGACATGACCAAGTATATCATTCTTCATGATAGGCTTGGTTACTGGTGATTTAACCGTCAAAATATCAAGTTACTGAATAAAAGCAATGGGCAATAACTCCTTGATATGCAGTGCAAGACAAATGTTCTAGAAAACATGAGATTGACAGAGAACTTCAAACCTAAGAGCTGCTTAGGCCTCACCTTTTCTCTTATTTCCACGGGGAGAAGAGCCATCTTTTGGCGCTATATCGCCAGTTCCACAGCCAGGAAGCTCCTGCACTTCTGAACCGTTCTGATTTGTCAAACACTGGAGACTCTCCAACTCACAGCCTCTACGATAAACCTGCCCACGTACACCAAGGCTGCTCCCATTTTTCCCATCACTAAGACAAAACGCCTGATCCCCGCACTGTATGTTACTACATGGATTAATCAACAAATTACCGTTGCCCAAGTTCACACTCCCCATTTTCTGATAAGGGAATGACCCAATTTCACCTTCAATCCTTCCCCGAATGTCCACGAGCAGACACTTGAGCCTTGCAATCTCGGCTTCTAGTGCTGCCTGCCCCTGCAACCTCTTCAACAGCTGCTGATTCAGTGCCCGTAATTTAACCACCTCATCCTCCAAGGAAGCAGCATGAGCCTTCTTCTTTTCGCGGTACTTTCTGACTGCTTCTCGGTTCCCTGATGGCCGCTTCTTCGGGCTCTTCTTCTCAGAGGACTCCTCCGACTCGCTCTGAGAGGGCACAATCTTGGTGTGCACGTGAAAGCAGGTGTGCGTATGGGAGGAATCAGGGCCAGGAGGGTTGCAGGTATGGGTGTGGGTGCAGGCGTGAGTGTCCTTGAGGATCTCATCTAGAAAGTTGTCCAAGTCCGAGCTCGAGAATGCCTGATTCGAGAAATCGACCTCTCCGTCATCCATTTGTGGAGCAGAATTCGGGCGATACGAATTGGGATGTTGAAAAGTCGCGATTTTGGCGTTGACCAAGGCGGGATTTCGGCTCAATTGTGCCGTAAAGAAAGCCAAGTCCTGAGTTTAACCCTAGCAGAACTGTCAAGAAATTCAATTCAAGCGGGCCATAGAGCAATTATATATGAGACAATTTCCAAACAAGACGAACGAAACACGACAATCCCAGATGGATTTCAAGATCCCAGAGAAGCGCCGGAACGAGAACTAAAGAAATGGGATGGGGATTCCACGAACAAAGAATAGGGTGAAAAGGAAAATGTGGGGGAGACTGTACGAAACCATCGAGCCATTACATGACTAGAGCAAGACGATCCGACTGGCTACCATCGCTGATTGCGCCGAGAGCCCTGAGTAATGCGCCGCGCTGAGCGTTGAAAGGGAAGAAATGGAGGGGGACTTAAATACGAGGGATACGCGAAGAAAACCTAAAAGGTCTGTCTTGCAGTACTTGGCAACATGGTAATGGAGGAGGCCATCTCTGGCGACTGGTTCAGAGATTCCACAAACCACAGCGGAGTCTCCTCCTTCCTCCGATCTTTTGATTTTTCCCACACAGAACCCCACCCCACCCCACCTCCACAGTGAATACCGCATATTCACAGTAATAATTATTACTTATATTCTAGTAATTTTAATTTAATGAGAAGATTAGAGCTGATAATTTGGGATGAGGATCTGAAAATTTGATACGATTATGAATATTTTGTATTTTAACACATTAGTTCTAATGTGAATTATAAAATAATTACTTTTAAAATTTAAAATTAAATCATTTATATCTTAAAATATTAATTTAAGTAAAATATTAAAATAATTATTAAAATATAATTAAATTATATAATTATTTTTTAAAATTTCCCTTATATTCTTTTATGATAAGATTTATTCCATACCTTCCACTATAGCAATTTTTTATTATTATATCTGTAAAGTTTGATTTCTCAAATATTTTGAAAATATTGGTTGTTACGCTAAATTTTACTATATCCATTTGGTGGCGCAATCCTTTTCCTCTTCTCTTTCCTTCATTATAAATTCCTCAATTCATACGCCTTGAGATAGGATCCTCACGGATATCCTCCTCGATCTGAGAGATTCCACGACGGAGGAGTCAACAACAGTACATCGTTACCGGTCATGAGGTATTTGGGGCGTATCCCGCAGCAAGTTGGTCCTATAAAATTCATCTGGGATCGACGTGCCAACAAGTTTGTAACTTTAAAGACCCTCAGGAGAGAATGGGAGACGACCCGAATACTTAACCATAGCTAGCTTGGATATTTTATTTCCCTTTTGCATCTGTTGGACCAGTCACTGATCAATCGGCAGTTGATGGATTCCGTCATGGGGGAAGGGGACGGCATCCGCCAGACGTTATTCTACCTCGAACGGAGGGCTGCACAAACTACGTTCTCCCTATGATTGATTGATTACTCGAGGGTATCTGCGGGTCGCCGTAGATGGATTGGCAGTCCGCTTGTTCGACTAGTCGCGATCCCCACGCTTTACCAAATGTATGTTTTGATCCCCTGGATGGATGGTCACACGGTAAGCGGCAGTTCTTGGACCCAAGATGGGGCTCGTGCGACGCTTTTGCAAGTTCTAATCCATTTTCCCCCCGTCGAGTATAAATTGGATACGGCTCGAGGAAAAGGGGATATCACGATTCACGACCGGCCTCGGCCCGAGATCAGTGAGACAACTCCTATTTATTGGGCCGTGGAAATACGAAAGATGGATATCGAAGGGGCTGTGGGCTCTTACCCACTCACTGTAAAGCACCGCTCTTCTTGTTTTCCTTTCCTATGCTGCACTGACCTATCCACTTCGCATCTCGCGATGAGAAAAGATCCTCGTGCGGTGCCTTGGAATGCCATCCCGTGAGATAGGACTGTCGCTGAGGAGGAATTTCCCCTTTCAGGACATGTTTTCTGAGACCATGTCGACCTCGTAAGGAATTTTAAGGATGAAAGTGAAAAAAAAAAAAAAAAGAAAACGAGGGCTTGGGGGCTTGGAAAGAGGAGCTTTCATCTTTAGAACCGTTTCAGCGTAAGATCAGAAAGGTTTTGACGCTTCTAAATTTGTTTCACATCAGTTGGGCCTCGTCAATGGCGCAAGAAAATCTCGAGCACGCATATGCTAATACCACGCGCGGCATGTACCACAAGTAAATGACAGCTCGACATGGTTGTGCACTGCGTGGTGTGCTCGAGCTGGATCGTCTTGGGTAGATGAATCCGTCGAAATCGAAGTTTCTCTTTCATGGATACATGTAAGTTAAGTTAAAACCCTAGAGGGGCGAGGGGGAGGGAAACCCAGACGTGCCTTTTAGGTGGTTTGTCTCAATCATGGATGTAAAATGTCAGAGAGAGAGAGAGAGAGGCTGAGCTGTGTCATCTATTCCTCCTAACCTGCCGCCCAAGGTCACTCTCTCCACATAGTTTGGGGCCATTTAGAGGGACCCTTCCACACATGGAAATGTAGAAAAAGTGGTGCAACCTGCAGCAGCTTCAGATCTCTTGTTATCTCTTCTTGATTGAGCAAATTAAATGCACTAATATCAACTGCGTACGTACATGATAGATATCAGCACCCTTTTACCTAACCTCATTAGCCAGTCAAGGTGCTAATTGAGTCTCTGATCAGTTACTTAGGTAGTCCCCGCCCATGGGGGCGTCTACTGTAAAAACAGTGGCGCATTGATTATAATCAACACCTGCGTCATCATCATGTGAAGTACACTTACAAGGCTTCCTCGGTCCAGAAGTCCAAATGGACGATGGCTAACTTACATTTGAGTTAGGAGGTGAAGTTATCGATGACAGTTCATCCAACACATAGTTATTGTACTGTGAATATCCTAGAAAAGCATAAACATGGATGAACTTATGAGTCACTGCATGGGGTCCAAGGAGCTGTCTTTTGTAGTACCATTCGTATAGTACGTTGGCCTGCAACGGGGAATTTAAGAGAGTCATGCAGGTGAAAAGGGGATGTACTTTGATCAAGCATTATAAATTTCATTAATACGGATTGACAGCACCGACGATCTAGTGTATGGCTCGGTCTAATCCGTGACGAGTTTGGTCTCAACCACACTACAGTTTACCAGCCTTCTTGGCTCATGCCGCATCTCCACCGGACATCCGTGGCTGCTCCTGTTCGAGTGAAGGTACATATGCATTCACCGATTCGTTAATTGCATGCCACACACAGAGTCCGAAGACATCACCCATCAAAATTACAGTAAGAGGCAGGGAAGGGAGACCTGTGCGAGATACAAAGGAACTTCAACCAACCCCTGCGGGTAAGATGCCTGATTTTATCTATTTGCCCGGCAAACCAGATTGATTCTTCGTCGAGGCTCATTTGATCATCTCTGATTACATACGTCAATGAATTGCACAATCAATTATCAAAGTAAAGATTGAGCCGAAAGTCCACTTCTCCATTTTTTTAACAAGGCCGTGAAATATGAGTGTGAATACGTACAGATATTGGCTCTCGACCTTCGCTTGTCTGAATGGAAGGATTTGGAGGAGCTGACATCCATTGTAAGAGTACCAGTTGTTCTCTTGCAGCCTACAATTTGGACCAGGAAGTCTTTTGCTCCATGTAAGGATCCTTGTTTTTTTTTATCTTCGATTCAGGTTAAGCAAAAATGCCCATCTCAAACCGCGAGTGGTTGCACGATTGTCAATGCCAGCGAGCCGAGTTGTCCCTGCACTAGGGTTTGAAGCTTGCTGAGGTGCACCTGTGACATGTCGTCAACAGTTGAGCTGACAGGAACAAATCCACTGGATAGAATCAATAATTGTCTCGTAATTTGCCATAATTCTCTCCCTTCGAATCCCTTCAGCTCGATCTAATTATGGGGGTCACAACAATTAATAACGCCACACATGGTGCCTGAACTTGCACTATAAGATATTTTTTGTCCCCCGTTCCTCCTAAAGAAGATATATGAAAAGAAAAGTGGAAGGTGAACCACAGCCCACATCCACAACCACAACCACATTCACAAATCATAATCTTCTCCTCGGTACCCTTTTTTTGTTTTGGCTCTCATCATCCGACCCAACTCTTCTAGAACCCCACTCTCTCTCTCTCTCTCTCTCTCTCTCTCTCTCTCTCTCTCTCTCTCTCTCTTGCATGATATTATGATATTTTCTTGATGAATTTTTATTTTTAGGAATCATGAAATTGTGATATTGATATCGATAGAATAAAGACACCCAACTACCCCCTGCATCCCATATGCCCGAGAATGGCCAAAACCGAGTTGTTTTCTTTCCCAAATTGCCACACCCTTCCAACCACCTTAATAACCTCGCCAAAAAAAAAAAAAAAAAGAAGAAGAAGAAGGGCTTCGGCCATCTCCGCATTTAATCCATTGGACACGCTCTTCTACACCTTAACTCAAATGAAGAGGCGGTGGTTTCCGTTTGTGTGACAGTCTTTCAATCGAATACAACTGCTTAGAATGTCTGCCTTTACTAATAACGATGTGTTTCGACTCAACATGATGGGTCATAATTATGCACATGAAAAAGATACAAACATCTCGGTGAGCTTTATAAGGTTTAATTAAGGGCATCTCTTTCTTTCAAGGACGGCGCCTTTAAAGGGGTAGAATCATGCGAATGATGTTTAAAGCGGACAATTTGTACCTCATGAAAGTCTCGAGCAGGGATTCGATTTGTGAAGGTCGTCCTACATGATCTCATAGCCATGTATATGCGAGTCCTACCATTGTCCTTTACTCATTTCAAGAAGAAGAATTAAACAAGGCCCATTTGATCATCTCTGAATACATACATCAATGAACTTGGGAATATATATATATATATAATATCGAATAGTAAGTATATTCACATGATCAAACAAATCTGAACCTTGTACAAACCCCTAGACTTCGACATGTTCCGATGTCTACTGATGGACAGAGGGAAAACCGGTAAACAAAGCTGTTTTAGAACTGCAAGAATTAGCTAACTTTCTCTTTCGCAGGAACAATGTTGCCCAATGGAGAACAATCTAAAATTGAGGGTTGGTGGGCACATAGAGAGCATTAAGCTCCTCTCTCCACGGTAGATTGAGCTTCGTCCGACAGGACGTGTCTTTAAGATCGCCTAACTTGCACGTATCAAGGAAGAAAGATCAATGTTGTTGTCCTAGGGCGCCATTGATCCGTCCGTGTGAATAGTAGCGTGTCACGGCTCCCTCAAGACATGAGTTTCACTTGAAAGAAAAAGGAAAAAAGTTTCCCGTAAAGTTCAATAACTTATAGCATAAATTCTTGGCCATTTAAAAACCCTAGTGCCACCTAACCGAAGCTCACCAACAGTTGGGTGCCCCTATCACTCGAACTCAATTATTAATGGCGGGATCGACCCTTTTTATAATATCAGTAGGGAGAGAAGAAGCCCACCGGCCACTCCTCCCCTATAACCTATCCTCACCAACTCGCATCTAGAAGGAAGCCATCCATCCATTAGGTTCACTTCCCTTTCTCACTCTCTGATATTTTCCCCCACCAAAAAGCACTTATAAAACCCCAACTTATGCCCTCACAAGGGCCGGCTCTTTTGTCCCTTCGACTCCCAAAGATATAAGTAAGCGCAGACAGATACATAAATATATATTATTCTATTCGTTTTCTATTCTCTTGTCTCCCTCAGCTACTATAGCTACTTCCACACAAACCACTATTAGAACAGCAGTTGCTGGTGCCTGTGGAGTTCGTCCATACTAGGAAGAAGAAGGGGTAGTTGAAGACTTGAGTGAATATTCAGTTCGATGGGGAGGTCTCCTTGTTGTGAGAAAGCTCACACCAACAAGGGAGCGTGGACCAAGGAGGAAGATGACAAGCTCATTGCCTACATCCGAGCCCACGGCGAGGGATGCTGGCGCTCGCTCCCCAAGGCCGCCGGCCTGCTGCGTTGTGGGAAGAGCTGCCGCCTCCGGTGGATTAACTACCTCCGGCCTGATCTAAAGCGCGGAAATTTCACCGAGGAGGAGGACGAGATCATCATCAAGCTACACAGCCTTCTTGGAAACAAGTAAGTTCGTCCAAGAACTAAATTTGCCAGCCCCTCGGCTTTCATGGAATGTTTCATCTATGTTCTGGTGATCCCTGCTGTCCATCTTACGCACCAAGCTTGCATTTTCCGTTTTTTCTTTTTTCTTTTTTCTTTTGCCATGGATTCATGGTATAGGTGGTCCCTAATCGCGGCGAGATTGCCGGGAAGGACGGATAACGAAATAAAGAACTACTGGAACACGCACATTCGGAGGAAGCTCTTGAACCGGGGAATTGACCCAGCAACCCATCGGCCACTCGGTGAACCGGCGGCTCCTCTTGTGCACGAAGCAAATTCAACCACCATATCCTTTGCAACTAACTCCAAGGAACAACAAGGGGCGAAGAACAATGATAACAACAACCGCAACGGCAGCAGCCGTGATGGATTCTTGTGCCGAGAAAGGTGCCCGGACTTGAACCTCGAGCTCAGAATGAGCCCTCCTTCTCAGTACCAGACCGATCAGACGGTCAAGATTGCTGGTGAAAAGAAGCTCTGTTTCGGCTGCAATCTGGTGCTCAAGAACAGCAGAGAATGCAGCTGCTGTGGGGCTGGGAGCAGCACTGCCAGCGGCAGCATGACTGGCTATGACTTCCTGGGCTTGAATACAGAGGGGGCGTTGGAATACAGAAGCTAATTGAGAATATTGGATCTTGCAAGGTGGGAAGAAAATTTGTGACAAGTGGAATAAGGAGAGAGAGAGAGAGAGAGGGATTTTCCAAAAGGGATTTCATATTAGTTAAAAGAATCTCTTCTATGATATCTCTTTATTATTTTTATTCTAATCTTTATTGACTTGTAGGTGTATATTCTACATTCAGTGTAATGTGATTAGACCATATTGTCTGATTTCTGTATTCTAATTTTCTCTCGTCAAAGTGCTCTTCAGAATTTTATTGAGATCAGTGCAGTAATACAAGTCTTGAATTGGAAATCAAGATGTCAAGAACTGTCTTCTTTCCAGTAGAGAGAGAGAGAGACTAACTTTACCTATAAACCAAACCAAATAAATGGAGGAAGAAAAAAACATTAGGCAAACCATTGTTTAATTCAGATTTTTAGGTAGATATAGATTGAGAAATATTTCATATGCTCCGTAATTTATATATATATATACATGTATATATAATCATATACGGTCGGAACAATCCTAAAATAGTACTATAAGGGTTATGCAAAATCCCACTTAGTCATGTCTCATTCCTTGCCGTGCTCATGCCATGCTTCTCCCCCACTCATGTGCTTCGAGCATTGCAGTTATAGCTAGAGTGTTTTCTTTGCGTCACATTTGATTTCGTATCTATGCTACTCCCGAGAGCCAGTGTTACAAGGGAATCCCACAGATGCAAAATGTGTCTAAAAGTAAATCATGGGAATATAAAATGATTCATTTACCGTCATTTAACGGTTTGAGTCTCTGACATGACTTGATTCAGAATTTTAGCTACAAATTTTCGTAGTTAACAGTCTCAACGAATTCAGCAAACTCCACCCATATGTTCCTCCAGGGAGCTGGGGAGACTTCCCGGAGGGCAGCACGAAAACGGTGGTAGGTTGTGATCCGGAGCAGACTGAGATTTAAAAGAAGAAGAAGAAGAAGAAGAAGAGAGAGTTGAGGTACATATGATTGATCCATGATCTTTCCTTGCTATTGCCCTGAAAGCTGAGGGAAAGGGAAGGCCCTATTTCCCTTTTGACTCTTTTAATGTTCTTCCCCACCCCCACCCCCTAACATCATTGATCTTTTGATTTTTATCTGTTCTAATCAGTTAGGTGCCCCCACTTTCCTTCTCTCTTTTGTTGATCGAAACGATCCATTTGGTTAATTGGCCTGCGACAGCAACACATGCAACAAAAGAGAGGGGGCAAATAATAATAATCCCGATGAATTGGAGAAAGTGGGGGAAGAAATTATTCGAGGGGCCACCCAACATGCCCCCGATTGACAACCAATCGTAATCACGTACTTATTCAGTCGATTCTTCTTTTTTGGAGTATTATCATACTACACGGAAGAAACTATAACATGAACCTGAAATATTTCAGAACGATCCGTACGTTACAAGGAGTAAGAATCTTGCCTTCTTATACACACCTGCAAAAGTGTTAGACAATCAGCTTTCCACCGTTTTCCGTGATCCAAGCCAGGAGGAGGGAGGGAGGGGGGAGGTTAGGTAAAGTGATTAACAGTCTTGATTCATGAGATCAACATGATTTTAAGGGGCCCAATCCCTTTCACATTTTCTCCACTGGGGCCATTGAATTTTGTGAATTGATTAGGTTCCCTTCTTAGGGTTCTTGTCTTTTATGCCAGAGAGAGAGGAAAGGCAAGGGTGGGGGGAGGGAAGGATTTTTCGATCGGAGGGAATGGGAATTGGATAAGCTGTGAGATGAGGAGAGGAACAGGTCAGATGGAGTGGTTGGTAACCCGTCTCTCTTCGCACTGTACAACATTTTCTAGAAATTAAAAAAAAAAAAGAAGAAGAAAAAAAATGAAGACATGTAACTTATGCCCGTGAAAAATTATGATCATTAAAGCCAAGGAAATAATAATAGGAAAAAAAATGGCTCAGACCAACTAACGTATGCTTATCTGCGGTTACTATACTGTTTCTACCAACCTGACAGTGATCAATCGTTATATCTTCTAATGATCTGATCAAACAAACGATTCGAGTTCGATGATGAACGGGCACAAACTTTTGCTTGACAATAGTATATACCGAATGGCATATACCAACCATGTCCATGTCGTCGTCTTCTTCTTCTTCTTATTTTTATTTTCACATGTGGAATCCTGGGTTCTGTCTCCTCAGTTCTCACGATATCTACGACTGAAGCAACAATCTGTGCTGCATTTGTTAATCAGACACACCAGCAAAATCTGAGGAGATCCATCTCTTGCTCCATCCTGGATTTAGTTATGATCCTCTCACAACCCTTGTGGAGGGGTCGTGTTTGATTAACTCGTGATCATCAACCGATTGCATTCGGTGATCACAAATCAATCGGACAAGAGGAATTTTTTCCATTAATCCTACATCGTCACATGATACAACAAAATTTCAACAAAGATTCTTCAAACATAGGAGCACATATGGGTGTCAAAACATTCATTTGCACGCATATCTTGGTCGAGGTCAATCAGTTGCAGAATTGCTGCAGCAGGGTTCCTACGTTCCCTTGGCAAACCGACGCCAAGTTAATTCTCGGGTCTTGTCAGGTACGTCCCACCGACGTCGAGGGACGACCCATCTAAATGTGAACTGTATATAGATAGCCTTTCAAAGGAATCAATACCACCCCCAGGCATTGTAAAGTGATGCACGAACTACCACCCCCCCACTAAACACCACCGATTACACCAAAGTGGATGTATTACCAACCCCTCCTCTTGTCATGACTAGGCCTGGCAAGTAAGTACCAAGGAGGACGAGCAATTCGAGAAGCGAGGCCAGTGTGTAACCCTGTAATTTGATGATACTCCTGGCGAGGGAGAGGGAGAAACGAATCAAAATCAAAATCAAAATCTCCGGGATGGAAAAGTTGTTGATACTAATAATCATCATAAAGTGGCAATATAATCTAGGACGAGTGATTACCTAAAAGCAAAAGGACAAGTGGTTGGTATGACTAACGTGATGGGAAATTCCAAGGAACAGTGGCCCTTCCAATTTCGAGAAAAAGGAAGCCCACCTCTCAATGTCTCACCGTCCTTTCTCTTCATACACATATACATACACATATATATATTTCCATTTTTTTCCCTCTCTTCTAACCCTTTAATTTAATATTTATATTAAAAAGAACTTCATAGTAATTTAATCATCTTGTATAGGTCATATTCGGATTTTCATATTGGATCGTGAATGTGTCAAATGAACCGAACCATCAATATTGAGCGTTGTTCATGTCGACAAAGTACATCAGAGACCTTATGTGATCCAAGAAGCCGATATCATCCGAGGCTTGGGCTTAAAAGTCAGAAATTCGATCGGATGCTTTGCACAAGGACGAGAAAGGATTCGAACATGGGATCTCAAACTCACCTAACCACAAGGGAACGGATTTTTGAACCGTAAGACTGCGTCCTGGATTATATTCTTTATCTCTCTCTCTCTTTCTCTCTTACAAGAGAATTCGTAAATTTATGCAAGAACATCTTGGAGAGGGGATCATAGGAGGCTCAACACTCCCATATGCGAAAATAAGCTCGTCGATCACGATCCAGGGTGATGTTAATTGTACGAAACCTCGGTATTTAGAAGAAACATTGGAAGCTTCCAAAGGATTAACTCTCTCTCTCTCTCTCTCTAAGATTTGTCTAATTAGGATGCAAATTAATCATTAGTGACGTGCATTTCCTTCTCCCACTATCAATTGGTCTCATTTAATTGCTTCTTTTTTCTTTTTGCTTTCTAGATCAATTTATTAGTACGATGGCAGATAGATTCCCACTAAACGTATGCCACATGCGGGTCCGCTCCATATCCTCGTCTGGATCCATTCCTTGACCAAATAACTCTCCCTTTTTCTGATTAGCGCACATAGAATCAAACGAAGCGACATCATCATGTAATTATTCACCTCGATGGGTCTACTTACGTCCGTGGTATGGGCCCAGAACGCGTGGGTGACGATTCGTATGCCCCTTCCCCTGGACAAATTAGATCAGAAACTTCAGATTCAAACACGGACTGGAATTTAATTATAACGTAGGGTTTGTTTCTGCGATATCCACACAGGCAACCCCCAATCGCTCGGGGTTTTTTTTTATCCTAACGAACGTTCGTGAGACGAGGCACGTTCTTGCCGGCGTACAGCGACGCCGCGGCGAGGGATTCCGCATGATTTCGGATGCGAAGCCGTGGAGTTTTCGTGGTAATTAATGTGGGGGAGGGGGCAGTTTTACGAGTTGGTAGGGCGTAAGTGCAGAGTGTGATTGATAATGGCGGAAATTGGCAAGCAGAGATACTGTAATTACGTGATGGGAAGGGTAAGATCGGGTCCCAACCGCCCACCGAACTCCAGACTTTCCGGGCCAGCCTCGGTGCGAGCCGCACCCAGCTGCTTGTCCCCCACGGTCCCGGGCCCCACCGGGTACCCATCTACCTCCCCCTTTTCCCCCCCGCCATTGTTATCCACGAAGACCTTTTCCGAGCTAGCCACCGGCTCGCTTCCCTCACTTGCCTGTCTTGTCCGAAGAATTTCCCATAAGGAATATGGATACGCACGCACGCCAGTCTTAAATTTTGAGCTGATTAAGGTTCATCGAGTTTCTAAATATAGAGTTGTGGGTACTGGGTAGTGGTGTTAAAAGTACGGTCCGGATCGGTTCAGAACCGTTTGATCCGGTTACGGTTCGATCCGTCTACTTGAAGGGCTGGTCCTGTTACGAATTACCGTTCAGTCAAATATGAACCGGTTCGGAACTATTTATAAAATGGGCATAACCGGTTTGACCCGTGAACCGTCCATCTTTTTAATTTTCTTAAAAATTTATTTGAAATGAATATTCTTTAGTTTTTTTAATTTGAAGTTGACCCGGCAAAATATAACCGTTGATTTATAAGATTTTTGGTGGTCTTGGCCAGTCCGAAGCGGTTATAGTTCAACGGGTTCATGTTTCGGAACCGACTCGTAACTACCCCAAACACCTTAAGAACAGTTACGTACCGGATTAGGAACGGTCCGAACTGATTTTAGATTTGGATGGTCCGGTCCCGGTCCGGATATGAGAGAGCTCGACCTGTTTATCATTCCTTGTGGTAGGTATAGGATAGGAGGAAAAAAGAAGAAAAAAACAAGAACGTGGAAAAAGAAGTGGGGGCTTGTGCACAGTGCAGCAGGGTGCATCGGATAGCAAAAGTCTGGCTGGTGTGTCTCCACACTCCATGATGAAAAAGCTGAGGGAGTTCGGTGAGATATTCTATAGTGGGAAAAAAAAAAAAAGAAAAGAAAAGAGGAGAGGATTCGATGCCAATCAATGAAATCAATAATTCATCAAATCCAAAAGTGGCTTTGGAGCTGAGCTGACGGGAGGATAAGCACGAGCCGAAAAGCCACAGTGCCCCTCCAGCATTGGAACACTGTGTCCTGATCATCGAAAATTAACCTTTTTTTCTTTAATCTTTTTAACCAGTCGCGTCTTATCTTGTTGGTCGACCAGGCAGTGGACGAAGAAGATGCATGCATGCATTATGTATCGGATAGGTTTTCCGTTGTGTGGCCAGCATGTAAAATAGTTCGTTCCTTCACGTTAGGGTTAGGTAGATGTCCCCTTAGACAGTACAGTACAGTCGGTCGGCAATCTGGATGTCCCTGTCGTCGAACTCCACCTCCATCTCTCTTTCCGGACTTTCATTTATGGAGCCCTTCCCCACCCACATGCCTTCCTTCGTACCTTCCACTCATCCCTATCTCTGTTACCTGCCCATCTATCTTGATTCTGAGTATCTCCGACTTTGCTCCAACACTGCTTTTGGTTTAAACCCTCTTCGATGCGATCGATCTTCATGTGTACTTATGTCTTGGACTTTTCACGGTTGAAAAACTTTCGCTAATTTGTTAGAAAATCGAGAATCACTCAGAACTGGGGGATGCTGTTCGAATCGTAAAGATTAGAAGCTTTTACTGTTAGGTTCAGTTTTCCGACTACGGACCATGATTATGCCGTAACACGCACCATAAAATATGCCCAGCCTCAACGGGCTGGCATTTGTTTGAGAGACTAACGCAGACTCGCATCTGTTCCGATCCATGGATTTCCATCATCCCAGACACCCAGTTCTCCTGCATTTTCAGGCAGATGGAACAGAGCCAAGAGGATGGTTATCAGCACCGGCGTGCAACCCTCCCATTATGCCAAAGTATGACACGAACTATTTTCGCCTTTTTGGCATTTAGGAATGGATCCGGAATTGCATTGATTTGCCTTCTACATCACATTCGTTCTACCTGGTCATATGCTTCCTAGGATCCTGCCTGGTTGCATATAAAAGGTTCGTGTTTTCTACATCTGTAACTAGCAAATAAATTGATTTCAATTTGCCTCTCCAGGTTCAGACAATGTTCTCTAATGTCATGACAGCAACTTCTATCTTGACTTCCACGGCATAGACCTCGAAAGAGGGGCAAGAGTAATATGCCTTCAAGCCACAAGACAGCTGCTGTAACATTTCAGGAAGCCCATGTAGAATGAGTTCACTTCGTAAATTGGCAGGGAAACGCGAAAGCCGCATGGTTTACTGGATGCAGGGCAATTTTATCGAGTCATGAAACAATTTTCAGAGAGTAAATGGGATCCACTCGGGGGGAGTCATGTAATTGTTGCTGCTGTGGGGGCCAAGTCGTTGGGAAGACTCCGCACAGAAGTCTAGAAGCTGGCTACTACAAAGGCACTGGAAGCAGCCAACCACGGAGCCTGTAAGTACAACCTCAAGCCTGCTTGATTTGTGAGCTCTCTTCAGACGTTCCAAAGCCTTTTGTCGGTGGGGAGTATCGTTTCATCGAGAAACGTAGAGCGGGAGGTTTTGAGAGAGATGGAGGACAGGTTTTGGTGGGTCATTGAATGTCGCCTCATGTCACTTCGATTCCTCAGCTATTTTTTATCTCTCATCCTATCCTTGTCGAAGGAAGGCCACAACAACAAAACTGCATCTACGCCAGCCGTTACCGATCTCTCCCTCTTATGTCCTAATAAGAGTATAACTAAAGAAGCAGCAAACGGGATGGCAAACTGGATGTCGAAGGCCATTGAGATTAATCTCGGGGGCAGCTACACTTCAATAGCCATAGCCACAACCAATTGCCCTGACGCTTTAGCTCAAGCCAGAATAGCAATAATTAATTAATTAATTTCTGATGCCTCAAGATTTATGTCCATATACTCGTTTTCACAGAGCAGGCAGATGCCTCGAGTGTAATATAAATCGTGATTTAATTGCAGGAACTGATTCAATTGCCCTAGGCCCATTGTGTTCCCACCCCTCTTTTAGACTATGAGAAAATTCAAGATTGCCCAGTTGAAGAAGCATCAATCATCAAGTGAAAAAGCCCAGATAGTTTCAGCAGTACTTCCTGCAAGGCCCATGAAAAATATTGATGAAAAATCGTCTTTCATCGTTCACAACGGGGAATCGCGTGGAAAGAGTCAACTCTGCTTCCCGCTTTCTCAAGTGTAACTTTCTCATTCACAAGGTATATCATCGCCCATCTTTGTAAGATTCCTCTGCCATGAATTAGTTGCTCATTGCCAAACACTTGTCAAAGGGGAAAGGATGTGATTAATTAATTAATTGTCTCCAATTCAATTGCCAATCTAGATCGGAGACCCACGGAGAAGAGCTACATTGCGTACTATGGTGCCTGAGTTTATTTTATATGCTTCGACTATTCGAGCTGTGATGGTGAATCGGCACGGTCTCCTTCTTTAGCCATAAGAGAGAGGCTGACAGGGGAAAAAAAGAGAAGAAAGGATCCGCCTATTTGGCTGTGTCCTGGATGACAATGATTCATGAATCCCATCTCGGTCAGGTCAGTCGCCTGGACCTCGTAGTGGATTCCGTCGAGTGCCCCCCACTCAGGCCGTCGTTCGATGTCGCGTGCAGCATTTTCTCTCCTATTCTCGATGCAGCCGGTGCCCTGAACGTCGTGTGGATTCGCAAACTCACATGATACAGCAAAGAAAAAGAAACATTTGGTAAGGATGTATATTCTAAGGATATGCTGTTCCGGCAGTTGTTAACCGTCACAAAATCGAAGTCAAACACGGCAAATCTGCAGTCGTCATCAGGCAATGAAGCCGCCAGGTCGTTGTAGCCCTCTCCCAGACCGCCGACCTCGTCAACCACCGTCACCAGTCTCAACTTCTCGTCGATCTTGAGCAGGATGTACTTGTGCACCTTCTTCCACTTCATGTCCATGAACGAGCTCCTGCACTCGTCCGTCACCTACCATTTTCATGACCCCGGCAAGAAGCAGTAACAGAACCCATATTCAGTGATCGCACATGTCAACGCCGAGCACGCTTGCGGAAGTGAATTGAGAAAAATCAGGTGAGGACTGATGAATTCTGTACCATCTTGAAGGCCATGGCCATTACTGTCGAGTTGAGAGATGCGAAGATGATGGATGGCTTCTTTCTTAGTCGTCTAACTCCCATATACATAGTGCTCAATCGATCCATTGAATCACCAGGAAATGAGGACGCAAATCCCAGGGCTCCGGCTGTTCCTAGCCAGGGGCTAGAATGGCCGCAACGCCAGCAGCCCCGGGATTGTCTTGACAACAGTCAACTCTACCAGATGAAGACGACTCAGAGAGACACAAAACACGGCCAATAAGAGATTGACTGAAATGGATGCGCATGGGGAGGGAGAGACAGCAGACACATCATCACTCCCATTTCGACAAGAGCCTCAATCAGGCCCACAACTCTCTTGGGCATTACACTCTTGGTCTCTGATCCTCTCACACTAATGCTAAATCAATCAAAGTTCACATCCATATCATACTTACCTGCTCCGATTTGAACCTGATGATGGGTAGCCCAGTTGCCATCGCATTTGGATCCTTCCCCGTGGAAGAATCTATTGCTTATGATTGCACCTGCAATTTCTTCAGAGATAGGACGGGCAACATGAGCTGCTTCTAAGCTGCCATACGATTGATGAAAGATAAGAATTACTTAGTATCTCAACTGTGCCTCTTAGAAGCCAAGCTAGAGTAGGCACTCTCTCATTCCGAATCCTTTACAATGAATCAACAGCATCAAAGTAACAAGAGGGGGAAAAAGACCGAAACTAGACTATCTTGGAGTGAAGAACAGCAAGACTCTTTGCATTTGGGGAACTCATGACTAGAGAAGCTTCATCAGCATATACAGAGGAATATCACGTTAATCTATATACTCTAACAAGCTGTTCTATAAACTAAGAAAATGAAAAATCATCCACTGGTATTCCTTTATGTTTTCCCAAGGGATGCAGTGTCGCTGGAGCTACGAGGCAAGGGGCTTCTCTCTCAACTTATCTGATATACTCTTCAATTTTCTTCATCCCACTTGCTCTTTGGTATCTCTCCAGAGTCAGCAATGATGACCTTTTTCCTAGGTTTTCCACTGTAAGTCCCAGCTCCCCCTTCGATTGCATAAACAATGTCCATTCCCTGAATAACCTTGCCGAAGACAACATGCTCACCATCCAACCTGAGCAAGTTCATGTAATTTTCAAGAAACATTAATGAAAGAGCATGGAAATGAAAAAAAAAAAGATGAAGGTAAGCTGACAAGGCCATCCATAATTTGGTGTCGGTTGGGTATTTTATTAGGTTTAACAAGATGTCCAGGCCCAGAACCAAATAATTTTACAAAACTAGACCACAGAAAATGCTTGGCCTAGGACTACAAAATTGCAGAAGTTTGATGAAGGCACATGTGAGCCAGCAAAGATGACCACATCCTTAAAAGTGATGAATCACTTGAAAAGCAAGAAAAAACCCAGATCAAATAAATATAAGGATCTCCATTTGGGGCGTACACTGCCACATGACCGAAATGACATTATTCTATGGAATAGCGCACAGAATTCACAAAGAATTGACTCAACAGTAAGGTTGTCAGTAAACAAGTAGCCATCATAGAATAAATCAATCAAACATCATAGAAGTTCTTATGGAGTTCAATTCAGGTCTTTGCTGTGAAAATCCTTTAAGATGCCAAGTGGTATTCTATTATCCTAAGGCAACAGGAAATTAGACAGAACGTATTACCAGCTAGCCTTGACAGTTGTGACAAAGAACTGTGAACCATTAGAATCAGGTCCCGTATTAACCATGGAGACAACACCTGCATCACTCAACATCAGTAGGACATTTGGCCCACAAAAAGCCTAGTCTTAGCACTATATTAATACAATGATATAAAGAATAAGATTAAAGGATATCCGCACCTGGATGTGAATGCTTTATCTTAAAATTCTCATCAGCAAAAGTGCCACCATATATAGATTCATATCCCTTTCCATCTCCATTTATAATATCTCCACCTTGGATCATGAAACCGGATATTATTCGATGAAAAAGGGTACCCTTATAGTGGAGTAATTTTCCATTTGCACCCTTGCCCTTTTCTCCTGTAAATCAAAGCAAACATATACATCATCAACTGCATTGATTAATAATAGTAAATCCAGCGATAAAGATGAACAATGTACCTGTGCACATAGCCCTAAAGTTTTCTGCAAAACAAAAAGACAAGCATTAGGATATGAAATAGTTTTTCTAGCATTAGATGATTGGAGAATGCAAGACCTATGTTATAGAGAAATCAAAGTAAAATCATATTAAATGAATGTGCTAGAAAGTAGAATTTCATCCTGACCAGCATGCAATATGTGAAGAAGTGTGTAGAAAGAGATGTACAGTAAAACGAGAACTATAACAGCTAAAGTAGGATAGTTGGTAATGTAAATGAAAAGAAGAAATAAACATCCTTGCCACCATAAGGACCATCCTTCCACGATTTCAAACAACCCCTACTGTGTAATGCAGAAGACACTTTTTAGACCATAGGAAAATTTTCAGAATATGCAATACCAACCAATCGGGTCCATATCAACTTGAAATCTGGCATATTACATAGGGGATGAAATGGGTCATTCCTCATAAGTTTAACTGTGCATTTAGTTCTATCCATGCAGATATGACTAGCAATTCCTATAGACAATCTGCAAATCAGAAATCATCCACTTCATTTTGCAGTAAAGAAAGAATCTCAAATTGGAGATAATACCTACTGTTTTCGGTACAACCTGCCCATATAATCCAATCACGATTCTGCCTGCAAATATTCAAGAGTATGAATAAGCTAACATATCAAAGATAGAGAGAAGTTAGATAATAAAAAACTCTATGATATAATCAGTAGTAGCCATTTGATACCTCTGGAACCTTATATCCACCTCTACAAAGAACAGACTATAACACAGTCATCAGTGCAGCATTACACTTTTTTCAAAGTTGACGCATATTGGTACAAACTCAAACTTTTTAATCTGTGGATCAAATCTATATAGAAAAACGAGATGAAGCTGCAAGCCTGTACCTAAATGCTGTTCATCGATATCAACGTCCAAATACACTCTGTGAGTAATTTCAGGAGCCTCTTCTACCTCCTCTTTCCCCTGCAAATCAAATCAATACAACAGCATTATGAACTTTCCTAGGATGTGTCATAGAATTTTTTTTTGGGAATAGTATATAAGAAATTTCATTAATCATGCACCGAGTATGTGCCAAAATTCACATACAGGATGTGTCATAACCATATATTGACACTTTTCCGTATGCTAGCTTGATGCCAAACTACAATTGAAGAAGTAAAGGATGTATTTTGTATTAGATGCACATTAGATAAGAATATATTTTGAATGCAAAACAAGAGAGATGCTGAAACTAATCATATAGCAATCTGAACATAAAATTTTATATAGCTTAATCAGAATATAATGATCACCCCATAAATAATTGCATATCACATAACGAACGCTAGATACAAAGAATGTACATTGAGAGGGCAAACATAAATGAGACAAATATCATTTTCATAATGAAAAAAAAGGAGGAAAAATCACTGGCAAGACAATTCTCCAATTTCCAAAGGATTAGAAGCTATTTTTTTGGAGAGACAAAGCACGTCAATGGCTTGAGGATTCACAATGCGCAATTGCCAGAAGTGCAAGCAGTCAGAAGCTAAATTTACATATACTTGAGCAATTTCTGATGATAGCTTGCAAACAAGAGCCAGTCTATCTTTTCCATGCTTCCCAGGTAAGATAGAAGGTTATAATACCTCCTTCAGTTTCAGGCAAGTCTGTCTCATACTCCATTGCAACAGAATCAAAAAACATATCCTTCTTAAAACTTGCCAGATGATTTCCGATCCCAACTTCAAACTAACCACAAATTACAGCCAAAGACTATATAATGCATAGCAACAAAAGCTTACGTTCATTAAATAACCAAATTCCCAGCTGTTCCGCTATGATAACAAAACCCAAACATTTCTTTCCATACACTGGATCTTCTCCGTAACACAGTGTTGGCATTTTAACTGAAATGAACTTATGTCAATCAAACAGTACTGTTTGCACAAGTAGAGAGGGACAGAAGCAACAGGCAAAATTGATGGGTATGATGCGCATTATCACAATAAGCTCGCAAAAAAATTTGATCACTTCTAAAGATCAGTTAATCCGGCAAATACACTGGCACATCACTCAATCAGAGACGAATCAAGCGGATCACACTCCACCAAACCTCACACGAACCAATCGAGCGTATCCCCAGTCCAGTTTCGCATCACACATCAGGCAACCGCCTAACCTATCACCGTCAGATCCGTAATGGCAAGTGCACTGAACAGCCCCCCGGAGTATGATTAAGCAGCTTACCAGCTTAGATTTGAAGGCTGCGAAGACGAGGAAGACGGAGAGGACTAAGACGAGGAGGAGGAGCCGAGGATGAGAGAGAGTGGAGATCCCGCGGCGCATCATCTCCTCGAAGCACTCACCTTCGCGGAAGCTCTCACAACCCCAAGCAATGGATCAAGCCCTGCTCGCTCGAAGTCGATCCTCCATTGCAGAAGCTTCCACCGTCTACAGAGACATATGCATCTAGAGAGAGAGGGAGAGAGAGAGAGAGAGAGAGGGAGAGAGAGCGTGCGGTGTGTACGTATAGGTGAAAATTAATCACTGCCGGTGGCGTTTTCTCAGCGCATGTAATGAGGTGAGGTCGACCGAGATGGAGATGGTGGCGGAGTCGTGCTGGAAATTCTATTTTAACCCGATAAAATGATAATTAAATTTCATAATCAGCCATTATTAATTAGTAATTAAGAATCTGGTGGAATTCAGTCAAAAAAATATTTAAAAAAATTAACAACTGTGAATACATACATGTCTCCTTGAACCTTGAATATCTCCAATCAAATATAACAAGAACGCCCTTACATAATGCAAATTTGAGTTCGAATCAATCAATTAAGAGGAAAAAAACTCGTCTGATTATGAATTTTTCTTATTCATAAAATTCCGATAAGATTTCATTGAAGATAAGATATAGAATCATCTCGATCGGCGCATTTCACCCGGTCCCGATGACAGTTTGGCCGACAGCTCTAAGCCCGGTACAATAAAACCATACCAGGGCCAAGCCTTATCAAGCCGAATCATTGTCGGGGCAGTGCTGAACAGATGGACATTATCCTGTCAGGTGAATTTCTCTAGACATGCTCGTTGATCGTATGCCGGCCTTCCATTTCGGTCGATGTCATGATCTGTCGGATGACGGCAATTGCTTTCGTTCTTCTGGGCTTTAACTTAAGCTACTGCAAGCGCTTCATTGCAGCCTTGCACTGATGAGCAATGCAGCAGGTTATCTACGTGGTTATGTTTGAAACAAGCACTCGAAACTCTCCAGGACCTGTTTCCTGTCATCGTGAATCGGCCAACTCAAATGAATCGAATGAAGAACCTCTTTTCTCTAAGGTTAGAAAATCGCTGCGCGATGATCCATGTTCCCCGGATGAAGATGGAGAATGGAATGGCGGCAGAGAGTCTGAAAAAATTGAGAGGAAGATGCAAAGTGTTTTCTTTCTTTCTTTCTTGTTCTCTTGCTTTCCAGCGTACAAGAAATATATAGGGGAAGGATGGAACACAATATGGATATTTTACAAATCAAGAAATATCTAATTGCTCCTACGGCGCTTTCCTTGTAGGGCTGATTTGATCTTTTGCCTTAATTGATGATTCTTCCTTCAATTGCTCTGTCTTCAAATTGGAAGTTTCAATACTCCCCCTCAAACCGGTCATGGGCTGAGGCCAAAGACCGAGTTTGGTTCGAAAATCACCAAACAAGTTCCTGGCAAGTGGTTTGGTGAAAATGTCGGCAACTTGGGAGAATGACGGAACGAAGCGAGCGACGATTGATCCAAGGGCGACCTTTTTCCGAATGAAGTGGTAGTCTAGCTCTATATGCTTGGTGCGAGCATGAAAGACTGGATTAGTGGTCAGGTGTAGAGCTGAGATATTATCAAAGAACAAAAGAGACGGCTGAGGTTGAGGGATTCCAACATCACGGAGAATATATGTGATCCAAGTAAGTTCAGCAGCAGCAGAGGCAAGGGCGCGATATTCTGCTTCAGCCGTAGAACGAGCAACCGTAGGTTGTTTCTTCGCACTCCAAGAGATGCAATTAGAGCCCAAAAAGGTGCAATAGCCAGAGGTAGATCGGTGGGTTTCTGAGCACCCAGCCCAGTCAGCATCCGCAAAAGCATACAAGTCAAGACTGCTATGTGATAGAAATCGAAGACCCAGATGACTTGTACCTCGAATATAGCGAAGAATGCGTTTAACCATAAGAAAGTCAGAGATAGTTGAGGCATGCATTCGCTGGCATACAATGTTAACCGCCAACGATAAATCTGGTTGGGTAAAGGTAAGATATTGCAGTCCCCCAACAATGCTCCGAAAAAATGTGGGATTGCGAAATGGAGTATCACCATCCTTAATATGAGACTTTTTTAATGCAATTGGAGTGCCGATAGGTTTGCATTGGTGCATGGAGGCTCGTATAAGAAGATCACTTGCATACTTTTGTTGGGTAAGAAGCATACCATAGCTAGTGAAGGAGACTTCCATTCCTAAAAAGAAGTGAAGAGGGCCAAGATCTTTCATAGAAAAAGCTTGTGCAAGATCTCG
Organism: Sonneratia caseolaris; assembly: GCA_900006705.1. Taxonomy (NCBI): domain Eukaryota; kingdom Viridiplantae; phylum Streptophyta; class Magnoliopsida; order Myrtales; family Lythraceae; genus Sonneratia; species Sonneratia caseolaris. The sequence continues at coordinate 701,740 of CXYZ01012790.1, read as the reverse complement.
AACGAGTTCATCAATTTTTGATGAAGAGTCCCCTGTGACAATGATATCGTCCACATATAGGAGAAGAATAAGAAGGTGTCCATGCTGGCGATAAACAAACAGTGAAGGGTCAGCAATACTACAGATGAATCCATAATCTAGAAGAAAGTTGCTGAATTTATTGAACCATGCCCGAGGAGCTTGTTTGAGACCGTACAAGGCTCGTCGGAGAAGGCAGACATGGTCCGGTTGTGAAGAGTCATGAAAACCAAGGGGCTGCTCCATATAAACTGCAACCGATAGATCTCCATGTAAAAATGCATTACTTACGTCAAGTTGACGAGTCAGCCAACGTCGAACAGTAGCAATAGCTAAGACAATGCGGATCGTGCCTGGTTTGACAACAGGGCTGAAAGTTTCAATAAAATCAACTCCTTCTTCTTGATGATATCCTTTGGCAACTAACCTGGCTTTGAGCCGATCAAGAGAACCAACGGCTTTGAGTTTGGTGCGAAAGACCCATTTGCACCCGACTATATTCATGTTATTATCACGGGGACTAAGAACCCATGTGTTGTTAAGATGAAGTGCCCGCATCTCCTCTTCCATGGCAGCTTTCCATCCTGGATGTTTGAGAGCCATGGTAATGGACTTTGGCTCAGAAGGAACTAAAGAGATGGAAAGGTTTGCATACCTCGGATTTGGTTTAATAATGCCAGCCTTCGACCGAGTCACCATGGGGTGAGAAGAAAGAGATTGAGTCCCATTCGGAGAGAAAGGCCAGTCAGCAACTTGCTCCATCTCGTGAGGCAAGTTATGAGCAACCTCAGGTTCCTGAGGAGAAGGTGAAGCTTCTGGGCCTCTTGAACCTGTGAGCAATTCATGAGCAGCCTCATATTCGTGAGAAGGTGAAGCTTCTGGGCCTGCTGGACTTGTGAGCAATTCGGACCTAGCTGAGCGAAAATTCTCAGCTTGTTCAAGTTGAACAGTGGTCTGAGCTGGAATGGATTGGGTTGACGCCTCAGTTGAGGATGTGGACTGAGTATTTGCTGACGCTGGGGCAAATAAACGGGCAATATCTTCGGGGAATGAATAAGTCCCTCCTGAGGATGTCTTTTGGTGTGTTTGATTAGAAGCAAAGGGAAAATTTGATTCATCAAATATGACATGTCGGGAAATGTAGACACGTCCCGTGGATCGATGCAAACATCGATATCCTTTATGCTTCTCACTGTAACCAAGAAAAACACACGGCAGAGATCGATGATCAAATTTATTTTTCATATTGTTTCGGAGATAAGGAAAGCAACGTGAGCCAAAGACCCGAAACGAGGTGTAATCAGGATCTTTTCCATATAATATGGTAAAGGGACTTTGCATGCCTAATACAGTAGAAGGAAGTCGATTAATCAGAAAATTTGCTGTAGTAAAGGCTTCAACCCAATATTTGAATGGCATTGATGCTTCAAAGAGTGATGCAAGGCCGAGTTCAACTATGTGTCGATGCTTTCGTTCAGCAACGCCATTCTGTTCAGGAGTACCTGGACATGAAAGTTGGTGTGTAATGCCGCATTTTGCAAGATGATCCTTTAATAATTGGCTTGAAAACTCACCACCACCATCTGATTGGAAGATTTTGATCTTCCTGTCAAAATAATTCTCGGCATAGTTTTGGAATGCCACAAAGATTCCAAAGAAGTCAGATTTATGTTTCAATGGATAAAGCCAAGAGAATCTCGAGTGATCATCCACGTAAATAACATAAAATTGGAAACTTTGAACAGACAAAGTAGGTGATGGTCCCCATAAATCACAATGCACTTTATTTAGAATAAAGGAGCTGCGAGTCTCAGATACTTGAAAAGGCAATTTCCTACTCTTGCTCAATTGACAACTGGAGCATAATTTGTCTGATGACTTATTTATAGAAATAAAATTATTGCTCCTTAAGAATTGCAAAATACGATCATGGGGATGACCTAATCTTTGATGCCACACTTGTTCATTAGCCGATGTTTGTCGGTTGGAGAAGAAGGCAACTGGACTTGGCAATGAATAGAGGCCTTGACTATTAAATCCTCTCAATAGCTCCTGTCGTGTCTTGGAGTCCTTAATACAGAAGCCAGATTGATTAAACTCAAAGAGGCAGGGATTATCCTTAATGAGTTGAGAGACAGATAGTAGATTTTTCTTAATTTCTGGAACTACCAGAACCTTGTTCAGCACAAGAGCATTTTTGTGACCAATAGATGCATGACCAACATGTGTTATGGGAAGAGATGCTCCATTTCCCACTATCACAGAATCTGATCCCCTATAAGGAGAGGAATATGTGAGTTTACCTTTATCATTGGTGATGTGGGCAGTTGCTCCAGTGTCAGGAACCCACTCATCATCATTTGAATTGGATAGATGCATGGCATTTAGTCCGAGTGGGAGCTGATCATGTTGATAGCTATTGTCAAAGCGATGCCAACAGCGGAGCGCGTCATGTCCTCGTCTCTTGCATATTTGGCAAACCAAAGGAGATTCGTTGGAATTGAGTCCCTGTTGTGGTTGTAGTCTGGATGGGTTGGTGGGTGATCGATGTCCACTAGTTGTTTGAGGAAATCCTCGACCAATGGAATTGAAGCCACGCCCCCGAGCACGACCACTTCCTCTCTTACGACCACCGCGACCACCACCACGATATTGTGAGATGAATGCCATAGAGGTATCTGTTTGCTCACTTAAAAACTTCTTGTTACGTAACTCGTAACTTTGTAATTGCGGGATGACCTCGGCATAGGAAGGGATTGGAGGCCGTAGCATAGATGTTTTGAAAGACTCGTATTGATCGCCGAGTCCCTCAAGCAACCTGAAAACTTTTGTGGTATCTGAAAGGGGTTGCCCTATAGCATTCAATTGATCACAGATTCCTTTGAATTCACGCAAATATGTGGCTAGGGGCTTGTTTCCTTTTTCAATATGTTGTAATTGTGCCAACAAATCAAATTCTCGTGCCACAGAGCATTGAGTATAGTGGTCAATCAGAGCCTTCCATACCTGAGCAGTTGTTTTGAGACCTACCACAAGGCCAAGTACATCTTCAGAGAGAGTTCCCACAATCCAGGACTTGACCAATCTATCAGTGCGTGTCCAAGAGGTAAATTCGGGATTTGTGACTGCTTGTCCTCCTTCGGTGATGGTTTTTGCAGGTGCTGTAGTTACTCCAATAAGAAAGCCTGTTAGGTCTTGACTCTCAATAAATGACATCACCTGTGTTTCCCAGAGAAGATAGTTGTTGTCTGTCAACTTTAGTGTGACAAAGTTTGCCACGTTGATGGAGGAAGGAAAAGGATACTTTGTTGATGTAGCCATAGCTGTGTTTGAATGGGAAGAGGTCTTCGTGCCCTTGATAAGCTCTGATACCATGAAAAAATTGAGAGGAAGATGCAAAGTGTTTTCTTTCTTTTTCTTTCTTGTCTTCTTGCTTTCCAGCGTACAAGAAATATATAGGGGAAGGATGGAACACAATATGGATATTTTACAAATCAAGAAATATCTAATTGCTCCTGCGGCGCTTTCCTTGTAGGGCTGATTTGATCTTTTGCCTTAATTATGATTCTTCCTTCAATTGCTCTGTCTTCAAATTGGAAGTTTCAATAGAGTCAACATTCGAGTCGGGGCAGATCTCGAAGGAATTCCCATCTGGATCTGCCATAGCTGAGACCATCCCCCGAAGCATCCCGTACCAGGTTTTCCGTCTGTCTCACTGAATGCAAATACTGGTCTACGATGGAAAATGAGCAAGCAGGCAATCCCCAAACCTAGCGATGGAGGCGAGATGATGTCGTTGTTTGACATGTAAGTGGTTCATGGAGCGGTTGGTTCTACTGTGTTTGAGGACGAGCTAAAAATGGTATGCGACAGAGTGTTGCTGGTTGGGATTGGATCAGACTGCAGAACCAACTCAGTGCACAGAGTCTCCCCACTCGTGACGGGCTGCGAACCTGCAATCAATAAGCTGGCCATGCTTGGGCTGCCAGTTCGGCTCACAGAGCTCGATATCAGCAATAAATTCGAAAAGGAGAGACATACTACGTTTCTCCTAGCCATCACATCCCCAACGGCATATATAGTAACGAATTACAAAGCATATGATGTGCAATTAACCCACTTCAGCAGTATTCTGATTAGAGCAAGATCGAGCTTTTACGCGTGCTATCTATCTGCTAACACCTACAGAGACTGTTACACAGCTCACATCGAAATTCAATTGATGTTAATATGTGGATTCTTCTCCTGTAGTTTCTGCCCCCAACAGTCTCATTGAATGTGTAGGCCCATGAATAATGACAAGGGTGATTTTGATGTAGACAGGCGCATTTAGGAAGGGCCCTTCCAAGATACAATTCAAGTTCCCTTTACGAAGAGTTCTGATCCGACATCACAAAGGCATAGAGGCATTTCTTGGAATCCAACCCCATAAACAGTTCTGATACTGTCCATCATGTGGAAATAGATGATAATGAATTAAGCAGCAAAGCCATATACTCCTCCTCCCACTGCAGACGGGAGAGGACAAAAGTGTAGCACAAACTTGCAGTACCAGCAAAGCCTTTCCCTTTGATGACGTAGGGTAACAGTCCCACTTGCATTGCAGGTGGCTTTGTTTGGTTTTCACAAGAATTCACTTGTTTGATTTGCTGCCATGTTCTAGTTCAGAATTGTAACATCTACAAGAAACGATGCATTCGACATCCTGGTTTATAAGAAAAACGCAGTCGCCATCGTCAGTATTCTTACACTTTGATATGATCAGCAATGAGAACCCAGTAAAGCCCAAGTCCGGAGCTCACTGAAAATTTGCCGGCAACCAGAAATGCCCATGTTTCTTAATTAAACAAAACACTGGGAGAATGAGACGTGCAGGTGGTTTTACAGCGTGAATGGATTTAGGCATCTGTTTTCCCCTGGGAACGAGACACTGAAGTCCAAGCAAAGCACTCACTAGGACAGCAAAAATCTGCGGATCAGTAATGCTTCACTTTACAGACCTAAACTAAACCCCCCCACCCCCCCTCTCAAAAAAAAAAACCTAGCAGAATAGAGCTACAAGTGGGACACCGAATGGAGAAGGATAAGAATTGTGGGTGCTATCAGTGAGAACAAGGGGCTTGGAGAGGCTGCCCTCGGTGAGTTCCCCATGGCCAGACCGGCTAGCCACGAACCATCTGCCATGACTGCACCAGACCTGCTGCTGCTCTCTGAGATCAACCCAGAACTCGTGCTGCTCCCTGAGCTGTACTCTAGACCAGATCCCTGAGATGAACCGGCTGTCACTGGTGTTGAATCTCTTGTCGTCTTCTGACTGCACATCAAGGTTTAACTCGAAGTTATCGGGTTATTCCAGCCCACAGGTAACTTGACTAATAGCTTTACATCTAACTGACACCGTGAGAGCACCGCACATAAGATTGTGCTTGTCACCACGATCAATAATCTTTCCTTTCCCCCCCAAAAAAAAAGCAATTGCATAAGAATTGTAATAGGATTCCTTGCTCTAGAAACTGAGTTAATTGCCTTTATGGACACATTGGAGTGCAATAGGACATCCACAATCAACTAAAACCAGTGAGCTCGGCAATAAGTTAAGAGCTCACTAAATTAAGGGGTAGGAGAGGGCTGTGACAGAACAAAAGAGTGAAAGCATTAAAACCCAGTTTGCCTTCCCCTAGACAAGCTGTCAATAACCCTCATTGTATTCAAGTTAGTGCAATTAAATCATAAAACTCTTTAAAAAATAATTTTTTTTGAGATAAAAGTTAAACTCAATATTACATATAAAGTATAGATATATTGAACTATTTCAATTATTTAATATTAATTACAAGAAATAAGCCTAAAAAGGTGTTCAGCACTGCTGCTAGGGCAATATACTCACAGCCCCAAGGATTATAATTATTTTATCACAAGGAAAAAAGAGTACAAAAAAGCCCATGAAAAAGGGCATGCAGTTGGAGGTTGCAAGACACATACCGACAAATTTTGAAAGGCACGAATTGTCAGACCATGGGTATGACCAGAGCAGCTGATGTTTACCAGAGAAGCACATGGTTTTATTTACACAGGATAACAAAGCATGTCTCAAGCTGGCTCATTTCCATGACCATGAACAGACATCTAATCCAAGCAAACCAAAACAAAAATCGCAGGGTGAAGTGAACCTTTAACATGACTCGAGGATCGGACTTACCTCGGAGAGGAAGGGCAGAAGGTGACCGTGTAGTCAGCCCCTGAGCACGTGAACGTGCTCGTGGCATCGTCATAGGCGTAGCTGTACGACCTGGGACATGCGGACTTGAACATCTCCGAGTAGACAGATGGCCTGCAGGTCACCGGCGAGTTGTACGCACCGCTGCAGCAGTACTCGGGGCTCCCAAACGCGTTGCAGGCGCTCTTGCAGGCGCTTCCCTCTCCAGTCCGCAGCTCCGCCGGGCAATGCTGGTTCAGGTCTGCCAAGCAGCCCGTAGAGGCGCAGTCACCTGATCCTCCACTCCCTTCGACCAGCAAAGGTAAATTGTACCTGAAAGTTTGCAGCTTGTTGTGATCAGCTAAGAAAATAAAAAGAGATTTTAGATGAAGGACGTTTTGTATAATGGAGCTCACCCGTCAACGAGGCTGACATCATAGAAGTCCTGGCCGACGGTCCCGAGGGTGAACTCCGCCAGGGTGGCGGGCGGTGCCGCGCCCAGCCCGTTACACTCAGCCTGGCCAGAACCACAGTCGGCTGTGAGGCAGGAGCCAGACCCCGATCTGTCGAAGTTGCACCCTGTCCGGCCCCAGAACCGTCCGGACCACCCTGTGGGGGCCTGGAAGGACCGGGAACCCCCCTGAGGGAGCTCGAAACCGGTGGTCTCGAGCGCGGGGCTCCCGGCGTTGGCGAGGATCCCCGGCCACACAGTGTAGTCGCACCTGTTGACGAATGTGAACGAGGCACCTGTCACCCCTGAAACAGAGCGCACATAACAAAGAGCAAACATTTCTCCTGAGGAAACCCAACTCAGAGAGCTAACTGAAAACAGCTATTATACGAACATTGCCCTGAAAGCTTGCAAGATCTGGTCTTTGTTAGGCAGCTTTGGTAAAAATTTAAAAAAAAAAAAGAGGGAAAAAATTATCTGAAATATCCCACTTCATTTCCTGACTAAACGTAACACTTTAAATGCTACAATGCAGGTCCTGGGCGACAGCATTTCACACCATGCCAAGAAAACCCGATTGCAAATACTAGGAAGCCCCACCAAATTTGGAATTTTCTTGCTCTCATAACTCTAACCAGTTTTCTACGTTGCACAGAGCCAGTATGAGATATGGCGCACCTCTAAGAGAGAAGAGAAGAGCGAAGCATATCAGGTGGGCTTGGAGTGAACCCATGGCGATGAGGGTTTTGCTAGCTCGTTGTGGCAGGAGAAGAGAGGTAGATGAAAGGCAAGGCAGAGCTACGACCGAGGAGAGTGAGTGAGTGAGAAGGCTCTGGGAGCTCAATAACCCATAAAACGACAAGAAACTCACTGGGAGAGTCTCAGCCTTTCAGGTATGGCCGTATGGGGTATTGTATCACAGTCAAAGATTGGTCTTGGACATTCATTATTATCGAGCTGAGTAAGGGAAATACGGAGAAATTATTCTAAAAATCCCTGCAATATCATGGAACACTATTCAATTGTATGAAATGATTCAGATTCTATTTAAACTGATCGCACAAACATTGACCTCAATGATTGTCGAAAGACTGGAACCACTAAAAGGGACACTAACCTCGACCATTGTCGAAATGCGCTCTCAGGGAGTGCACTCCAAATCAAGGGCTACACACTGCTAGTTTCCGAGCACGAGGGTGACTTATTCAGTGATCCATGCCGAGCTTCCTCCTCGGAATCTACTGGTGTCTCTGGAACCTCGAGGAGAAGACCGCACCCGAGCTCCATCGGTTGCAGCACTGGTGCTCCGATGTCCGGTCGAGTGATGCCGGAGAAAAAATCCAGCGCGGTTTCCACATTTCCGCCGGGAAGTCAAAGAAGAGACCGTACCTTCCAGAAATGGTGGGTCCCACTCGGGGTCGCTTCTCCCGACTCGGCAGGGCCCGTTATAATTCGTTTTACACGTGGACGTGAATGGACTCTTTGATTGGCCGAACCGCTGCCCCATCACTGTAGCCAGTCGATTCTCGGCCACGTGGAGCAGCAGTTCGAGTGGGGCCTCCAGGATGCAGTGAGATTACGGCAAGCGTCCGATTCCCGACCCATCAACAAGCTCTCCCGCCTATCCTTTTCATGCCATGTTTCGTCAACCCTTTGATATTGGACTTTGCCCACGTGGGCCTCTAATTTAGGGGCCCAGCCCTTGATGTCGCCCTGTATGGGTCAGCATGCGGCCCACTCAAATAAGTGTTGGGCTGCGAATATCGAAGCCCACCAAGGAACCAGACATGATGCTATCTCGAACCATGTCTTTCTGCTTGCTCTTCTCAGTCTCACACACAGTTGTGCTACATTTCTGTCGCGTGAGGATTGTAATCTGCTCGTTTATGGTCGAAGCTCAATGGTGAGTGGTGGGCGACGGGGGGGAAAAAGGTCGAAAACCATCCGAGAAAAAGGAGACGCTGTTTCCCCATCGGTGTATACGCAAGACGGAACCAGAAGTCGTATCCAATACGGTATAATTCGAGTAGCGTGAGGCGAACTATCATCTGCATAACCCGAGAAAATAATCGCACTCTCTTTTCTGTTGTACGCCGATACCGTTTTCCCCCAACGAACGGCACCCTCGACAATCCTTAGATGGGTCATCCACACTGCGCACGGAACTAGGGAGAGATGAGGAACATTCCCAGGTTTCATGTAGTTCCATGTCGGTAAATCCAATGCGCATTTCTGAGTTGCTGTTTAGTTCCCCATGCACAGATGTTCTTTTGATGGTTCTAAACCCTAAAGAACGGAACCATGAGAAGGGCATGCTATTTTCACTGTCCAGAGACAAGATCCTTTGAATCCCCCCACAAAAATGAAAAAGGAAATGCAGAGATCCCTTTTTCTTGTTTTGTCATGTTGGCAGAGAATCCCTCCCCTTGTATACACAATACACTACCAGAAGAAAATTCAACACACATCTCCCTATAAGATTGACCCATCAAGGAGAAGAGCTCTTTTCATCACAAATTCTTTTCATTGCGTGACTCGATCCATCACGGGTTCGCTTATAGAAAAGAACAAGTGGAAGCGCCCCAAATGAACCAGCTGTTTAGTTATGATTCCTCCTTTAGAAATGCACCATGCTTGGAAATGCATGCAGCTTAGCCTTCTATGCTTAGTTTTCTCTCCTTTTGATTTTTTTAAAATTTTTTGGGCATGTAATAAGGTGCAGCCTTATGGAGACAGCGTGGCAATAAAGTGAAAAGAAAGGGGAAAGGAAAAAGGGGCCAATTTTAATTTTCAGAGATGGGATCCAACCTTTGTTCCCAACAACAGAGGCAGTAAAGAAAATTTAGCATGATTTTGTTCTCTGTCCGTTGATTGTGAATGGTCTCGGTCTTAGTCCACTGTCGGAGTCCACCGCGGCCCGCCCCTCCCTTCGATCGCTGACATTTGAGGAAAAATCAGTGTGGGCGTTCCGTTTAACGACTTTTTTGAAAGGTCCGGTCCCATCTCGGAACAAAATCATCCGATTTGGATCCCCGTGTCTCTGCTGATAATAACCAAAACACTCAGGTCGAAGGCGATTCGACAGCCGATTGATGCCCCCCCATTCACAGCCTCGACCGTGGCTGTAGTTTAAGAGCCCACAAAAATAAATAAAGATCGCATGTGAGATCTGCTCGTTTCCTTGTTGAGACCGACGGTTTGATAGAGCCAAACAAACCATTGTATGTAAATAGGTATTGCCAGACGAGCAGACAAACCCAATTGCCTGCTCGCGGTAACTTATCTTGGCGGAGTGCACGTAACCATCTCCATCGCCGATCTTCTAGCTAAGAGCTGTGCTCGAATGAGAAAATCGACTACATCTAGCCAGCCAGCTAGCTAGCTATGAGATATATGAACACACCAACATTGATATCATTCACTGCGACTGGAACTGAAGGAAGGAGAGTCCTCAAACAAGAGCCGGGGGCCGGCTCGATGTCCAGTCGATAAACTAGCTAAGCCTATCTCGAACCGGGGGTGTGGTTGACCGGTCACTGTTTTGTCATCACGTTGCCCCCTCAGAAGAATCTGTGAACACTAAGAAAGAGAAACCAAGTCGAGGGTGACGGTCCAATTTGACCCTCAAGCATAGATTTTAAAATCGGACCGAACTAGAAACCGATCTATATATGGGCTTATGGATCGAACTGGGAGTTCAATAGGTCGAATCGTATATTTAATAAATAATATTACTAATAAATTTACATAATATCGTAATTTGAATATAATTTATAACAAAAATCATTAATAAAACATTATATTAAACAAAAGTTTAATATAAAATATAAATATAAGTTTATTACAATAAAATAGGTAAATTATAATATATTTTTTATTTTAAGTCGACTGGCTTTTCCACCGTTCAATTGAGTTTATCGGTTGAATGGGGAACCGACCAATTCAACTAGAGTTGATCTCATTGAAATTGCAATAAGGTTTTTTTGTAGAAATCAGACTGGGTGAGTGGCCGGTTCCTGATTGAACCGGTCGAACCGGCTGGACAGCTCCGTTTTTAAAACTCTGGTGGAAAGTGTAGAGGAGAGGAAACTAGTAAGTAATACCTCTAACTTTATGGTGGAACCACATACGAGAGTCGAGTCGAATGGCAACATCGTAAGTGCATTGAGGCATGGCTGATCACGAGTCAAGTAATGAACGATGAGGATTAGGACTTACGTGCATACATGCTTAAGTACAATGAGGGATTTGCCAATGCGGAAAAGGCAAATTTACCCTTGTCCCGATTTATTCACCATCGAGCACCATCTTCAGAAGAGAACTTTTGGCAAAAAGGTTGGGAGATCGAATCATTTCGCGACTGATAAAAGAATGCTGTCCTGCTGAGAGAGACAGTGCAGAAACATGCTCGAACGGCAGAATCAATGCTATCATTATTTTCACCAAACAGCATCAACGTTCCCACATGGTTCTTAAATCTTTCCTACTGCTACTGCTGGAACGAAAACTCTCTCTATCTCTCTCTCTCTCTCGGGAAAATTCTACCACCTTCCAAATCATAATCAGTAGACAGAGACAACGTCGAATGTCTTCTTTCTCTGGTCAAAGAATTTGAATATCGTGTGTGTAAAACCAGTGGAGCTCGAGCTCCTCCATTGATATGTTGGGCCTGCATCAGTGCACCACAGTCCAGAGACCACCTTCTACCTTAAAGCTCATGCTGTCCCTCTCTCTCTCCCTATCTCTTCCCTCCATCCGATAATTCTTTCTATAAACACATCACTCAGGCTGAGTCTACATCAATCCATACGGGGACAAATCCCTCCTAATTATAGATTTCTCTTCTCGCAAATAAATCTGAAATTTGAGGTTTTATTTAAGAAAGAAATACATAAGAACCGGATGCATCGGTTCAATTAGTATGGGGCATGAAATGATTAATGATGGGGTGGAGGGAATCTTACCATCATGAGATGAAGCATATGATCAATTATGTCTCTGGGCATCACGTACATAAATGAAGTTCTTCCTTTTCCTTTTCTTTTCTTTCCCTTTTGCCAAATTCGATAATAAGACAAGTACATGTAAAGTTCCTGAAACTGTAAAAAGCGTATCCGTATGTCTTCCCCCCCTTTTTTTTTCTGTCTTGCCCTAATGCCTGCTGTCATTCATTTGAATGCAAACATGCCGGGCATATACCGTATGCCCACCGGCGAATTCTACGTATTGTTGAATATTGTGGAAGCCCTTTTTCATCTTTTGAAGCGGTTCCCAATCTCTGCTCTCGATCTTGGACAGAGACTGGACATGGAATGATTAAATATTCGGTACGTATTACACCAAAAAAAAACCTTATTGTATAAGAACTAATAAGAGAATTATGCATATACATTATTTTATTAAGTGACCGTTAAATAAATTTTCTCAATTTCTACATTAACAATCAAAGGGACTCTTATAACTGTTCTTAAAGCAAAGCACATGTAAGTAATCAAACAATATCATAAATCCCACTTTTATGACGAAATGCTGCTCTCGCTAAATCATACTAAACCAAGAATGTAATGGAATGTAATAATGTTATTCTCAATATAATATTAACACGTTTCATATATATATATATATATATATATTGTTTCATTTACATCGTATCACTTCTTTTGAATTCATAAATATTTTTTATAACGTCAATAATAATGTATTTTAGTAAATTCGATATGTACCACCTATCGAGACGGTGATTTAATGGTTCAAAACTTACTTCCGATCGATTTGGTGAGTCCGAGGCCACATGTTTAAGTCCCCCTAGTGTGTTACTGGAAACACTTGCTAGTTATGACTTTCTGGATTAGGGCACCGGTATTTTGGACTATACTAGGCACCCGATGACAATACGCTTAGTACCGATTATTCAATTCGTTTAATATGTTCGCTATTGAACACGAATTAGAGCAAAGTTGATACGAGATTGTTATGGGTCCACATAGTAAACAACTGATTAAGTTCCCACAACCCCACATCAAAATAGTTTTTTTAACTCTCTAAATGTGATCATTATATATTTGTCCTTAGTGACGCACACGCCATGTGAAAAGATGAGTTTAGGGTTTTGGGCTCCTTGAGAAGGGTAGAATTCTCGAGTAAATCCACGTACCTAGCCTATATTATATGTACACACATATACATACATACATACATATATGCATAGACATATGAGATCATATCATTCATTCAATGTACACAAGTAACACAGACTTAGTTTTAATGGGGAATCTGATAATTTAAAAATCAGTTCTCATACCATACGATATTACAATTTAGAATCTAAATCTACCATTTTTTTTTGTGTATAACGAGTGTATGTCTCATAAATACATACACACAAAGGCACATGCATATATACAAGTTCCATGTGAGGAACAAAAGCAGCTTTGTCTTGTTCATCTTGTGGGTGAAAAAGCGGCCACGCCCGTTTGGCTGCAATCATGCGGTCTACTCAGTCATAATTACCCTTCATCCCCTTCGACTCCCTCTTTCACACCCAGCTCGGCTCGACACTCATTTCTTCCCCAATTCCTATGCCTTTGTTCTTCGCATTCTACGTTCCATTGCCCCTTTACCCATTTCAGCCCCCTCCCTTCGTTCTCTTTCCCACCAACATCTACATCGATATCTAACTTCAAAACATGGGCTGTTGCCCCCCACGCTCGGACCAGAGTTTGAAAACAGCATTTCTGCACTCGTAAACTGAGGACATATCCCGACCTTGGTGCTATGTTGGTAGTGGGTAATGGCACTGATAAATACAGCCGGCGGGATTGGAACATCGGGGAGAATGGTGGGCCAATGGCGGTGAAGTAATTAGAGAAGATGAATGGGGGCAAATCAGATTCTTAGGGGCGCGGGGGTTTATTTAATCATCGGGGGGGTGGGGGGGAGACCCGCTCGTGCGGACAAGCCCGCTCACGCCCGCTCCGAAATTAGCAAAACGATCAATCAATCAATCTCTTTAATCGCATCGTAGTAAAGTAATATATTATATAATCAAATAACATTAAATAGTGGACTAAACAACAATTTCTTATATTTGCAAAAGAGCGCTTCAAGAACAGAAGTTCCTGTNCCCCACCCCCAAAAAAGGCCCGTCAAGCATGGTTAAAGATAATCATCTTAATTATAATTAAGTCGAGGATCAACATAGCAACACCATTTTTTTTACCATCAAATCAATGCAGAATGAAAAGTTTACGATAAAACTGATATATGAATATACACAATTCCCTTATATTTTTCATATTTTCTTATTAACTTTGCAATAGTATGAATAACCCTTAATGTGGTGAGTCGGTACGGGAGAAACTGAACTTGGGTCGAGGTTTATCCTCCAAAGTCGAGTCTGAACACAATTTTTCACGCTTGGAGCTGGTTGGCCAAGTGTGAATCTATGTACATTAATTACATGTTTAATGTACTGTATTACAATGAGAAATTTTCCATCAAATGTATAAGAAGTCGAAACCGGATCGATGGTGTCCTACTAATTAACACTGATTAACCTCACAGACAAGCTGACTAGGTGCCCTCAGTTTTCTTAAATTCTCCTAAATTTATTAATTTCCCCGATGTTCTCTCTCTAAGGCAGCAATCATCCCAAGCCTCGCACTTATCCTTCAGTCCAAGTTTTTGCCTGAAATTACCGTTGACAGCACAGCCAAGCCATCATTTTTCATCTCGACCTTCGGGAGATCCTTCCCCCGTTGGCCTTGTCCCCCCACTAGAGTGAGACTCAGTGGGTGTGTGTGTCTATATAAACAAACACATCACTTACAAGTTGTGTACACCTTAATCTTATTCACTGCCAAGCTCTTCCTGGCCTTGTTAGCTCTCTCTCTCTCTCGTTCTTTGAAACCAACCCCCTTTTCATTCACTCACTCATAAAAGTTCACCTTGCAAGTGCAAAGCTAGCTATGGAGATGGAGAGGCGGAGCTGTTAACGACAGCCTTACATATAGAGAGTCAGTGCATATATATAGCAGAGAAGGAAGGAGAGCAAACAGGCGAGATCAGGATAGATAGGCAGATAGAGTGGGGAGAGAGAGAGAGAGAGGGAGGGAGATCATGGGAGAGGCAGGGGAGAAGATGGGAGTGGAGACTGTGATAGCGGGTAACTACGTGGAGATGGAGACGGAGTTGGGGAAGCCCAAGAACTTCAAGTCCAAGCTCTCCTCCCTCTTCTGGCATGGCGGCTCCGTCTACGATGCTTGGTTCAGCTGCGCATCTAACCAGGTCCAGCCGCAATCACTATATACGCTCACAAACCCTCCATTTCCAATCTCTCCCTCTGCATATATATTATCATCCTCCATATCCCGCTTTTCAATATCTTGTGGATATCTTTATGTACATTAGATGGCTCTTCTCCGAGCATTTGTTGAACGCATTACAAACGTAGTGCTCTTAACGTGTTCTCGATGAGGGAAATATGTATCTGAATGGGATTGAAATGGATGCTGCAGGTGGCACAGGTGCTGTTGACACTACCCTACTCTTTCTCGCAGCTGGGGATGCTTTCTGGCATACTATTCCAGCTGTTCTACGGCCTGATGGGCAGCTGGACCGCCTACCTCATTAGTGTCCTCTACGTCGAGTACCGCACCCGCAAGGAGCGCGAGAAGGCTGATTTCCGTAACCATGTCATCCAGGTAAAATCAATCACCTCCTATTACTTAAGTCTCACCCCCAATCTTGTTTTCTTGCCGCTCTTTGTGTCTGTTCTTGATCACTTAACCACCATCACCACCACAACCATGATCGTCTTGCTGGCCTTCGTGAATAGAGTGACTATGAGTTGGTTCCAAGGGCACTGTTGTTAGAATACGAAGTCTTCGTTCGATTCTTCTTTCGTAAACCAAAAGAAATATGTATATATATGGTTTTGGGGTTAACTGTGGGGAATCATGTGCAGTGGTTTGAGGTGCTCGATGGGCTGCTGGGGAAGCACTGGAGGAACGTGGGACTGGCATTTAACTGCACTTTTCTTCTGTTTGGATCTGTCATTCAGCTCATTGCTTGTGCAAGGTATCTGATCCCCCTCCCCCCTCTTCATTTGTTCTCTTGTCTGTCACCATACACATAAAAAAATTGCAGCTTGGATAGCTATCTGTGTGTTGGTATAGTTTTTAAATGACACAGTGTCTACAATAATCTGCAGCAACATATATTACATAAACGACAACCTGGACAAGAGGACATGGACGTACATCTTCGGTGCTTGCTGCGCCACCACCGTGTTCATCCCTTCCTTCCACAACTACCGAATCTGGTCCTTCCTCGGCCTCGTCATGACCACCTACACCGCTTGGTACCTCACCATCGCCTCCCTCCTCCATGGCCCGGTAACGATGGCGACATTCTGAATCAATCAACAGACGGACTGCTACACAGTGTTAGTATATACTAACGTGTGTGTTCGATGTTTGCGATGGTAGGTGGAGGGAGTGAAGCACTCGGGTCCGACCAAGCTGGTCCTCTACTTCACCGGGGCCACAAACATTCTCTACACGTTTGGGGGACATGCTGTCACCGTGTAAGACACACAGCCCTTTCAACAGTCCCACTTATCTTCTTTTGTTTATTCGATTTTCAGGTTGTCCTTTACGTTAGTCACAAGCCTGTCTCTGTTAGTGTCCTCTGGTGGGTTCTCCACATGAGAATATTTGTTATATGTGTAATTCTGGGCAGGGCTTTCTTTATTTTATTCATGAGGGGCTTGGCAACATGTTGAAGTAAAAATGGAAAGAACAATGCAGTGCAATACAACAATCGCACATGAACAAAGAAGCCATTTTTTTCTTGTACATTGTCAGTCTTGAAAATGACCCTACTTTGCTCCCTTGGGACATGACCTGACACATGTGATCCATGGACCAATCTCCATCGATCAACCTTGTTTTATTTTTTTATTTTATTTTTAGTCATTCAGCAGAGAGAGAGAAAAGCTTACTTGTATGCTAATAATATATATATATATATATATATATATAAAGGAAAAGAATGGGTTAAATGATGAAGGGGATTTAGTGCCATTGTGATCCCCTTAATCTCTATTCTGGTTAATAATAATATTTCTTGTACATTTGTGTGCTTCTTTTTTAGACCCACTAGAACTAGGTTCATAGAACCCTTAAAAACAAAAGTTAAACAGGGTCTCCTGTGGTTGGATTCGAATTTCTGAAGTGCTGTTCCTTTATCTTTCGATCGATTGGGCAGCCAATAGTAAATAAATATCTCTGTGAGAGATGTCCCTTTCTGGTGTTAGAAAGCCTTAGATCTTTCTCCAAAGTTGCTTTTGCTTTTATCATGAAGAAGATGGGCAAAAGGTGGGTGGAACTATATTGGATGCATCCGCTCCACGGAGAACCCATATACGGCCTCAATAGATTGCTGATAATGAACTATCTGACAGGGAAAAGATTCTATTCTTGATCCCACGACAGGCACCGCTACTGTTCATTGAGTATCTCCTGAATTTGGTTAGTAATTTCGAGTTGTTTTCGGGTCGCAGGGAGATAATGCATGCGATGTGGAAGCCCCAGAAGTTCAAGGCTATATACTTGCTGGCCACACTGTACGTGCTGACATTGACGCTCCCGTCCGCTTCGGCGGTGTACTGGGCCTTCGGGGACAAGCTCCTTAACCACTCCAATGCCTTCTCACTCCTCCCCCGATCTCCCTTCCGCGATATGGCCGTCCTCCTGATGCTCATCCACCAGGTAGGTAGCATTTTCGTAGTTAGATCTTAGTTCAGTGTTCCATGCTGAGTAAGCTTCCCAACGATTTAACCCTGCCTGGAAATTTGTCAGTTCATCACGTTCGGGTTCGCGTGCACGCCGCTCTACTTTGTGTGGGAGAAAGCGATCGGTATGCACGAGTGCAAGAGCCTGTGCAAGCGGGCGGCTGCTAGGCTGCCAGTGGTGATCCCCATTTGGTTCCTGGCCATCGTCTTCCCTTTCTTCGGCCCCATCAACTCCACTGTCGGCTCCCTCCTCGTCAGCTTCACCGTCTACATCATCCCGGCCCTCGCCCACATCTTCACCTTCAAATCGGCTGCTGCTCGAGAGGTAAACTCTTCTTTCTCCGGTTTGGCTAATACTCATGTAACTATAGAGTTGATTAAAAGCTACGATCAATTAAGAACATCAACCCAAGTTGCTGGGGGAGGCCCCACCCGGGGACATCTACCTTTGTCAGATGTGGCATGGTCTCAGAAGCTTTGACTGAGCAGACAGAGCAGCGACTTTAATAAATTGACTGAATAGATGCAGCTCGGCTCTGCTCTGCAGCAGAAATGCCAAAAAGAAGAAACCATAAATGATAAGGAGAGAAACTGCAGATGCCTGAGCATTAAGCACTCTTAGCGTGTGGTCAACGTCCTAGCAGACCACTGGGCGGCCCTTTCTCCCACACAGCGTCTTTGGGATTTCGGTTCCGTTTCACCCCACAAAACATTGACTTCCCGTGTTGCTCAACCCAGTGCAAGAGGGGCATTAATATGCATGTGCTCAGCGTCACAGGGCTTCCAGATCTGTGCACTGCAACAATTAATCATAGTCAAACACTCAAACTGTGTGTTGACTTCCGAGACATTTATCAGTGGTCTCACCATTTAACCATCTGCCAATGCTTGAATAACTGGGTTGCAGTGGTTCGACAGAACCATTGTTGATGCTTGACTGTAAATCAGTCTTCGTTTTGTGAAAGTAATACTAGAGTTTTGCTGACAGTTTCAATTTTAATGGTCGTGGATTGCAGAACGCAGTGGAGCAGCCGCCCAAGTTCGTGGGGAGATGGGTCGGGACATACACGATCAACATGCTTGTGGTCGGTTGGGTCCTCGTGATTGGGTTCGGGTTCGGAGGGTGGGCCAGCATGACCAACTTCATCCACCAGATCGACACCTTTGGGCTTTTCACCAAGTGCTATCAATGCCCTCCTCCAACCCTGCCACCGCCGCCGCTGCCCCACCTAAACACCACCGTCGCCTCCCCGCCTGCCGCCCAGCCACCGCACCACCAGCTCCATCGCACTTGAGAATTAGCAAATCCTTGTTGGGAATTCTGTTCTTCCACTTCAGTTTCGAGCCTAATCCCAGAGATCTTGAATCTGGACCACCACCGCTCACCAAGAAAATGTAGCATGCCAGATTTATACGAAAAGCCGCCTTTGTCTATCTTCTCTTCTTCAGTATCTCCTTTTTGCTTTCACAGTCATGAATTACATGTTTCAATGTTGCGAGTGAGAGAGATGGATAGAAGTATTCAGAAGACTACTTCAAGTTGCTTAGCCACTGTGTGAAATTAGTGCTAATTCCGAAGGGGTCCCTGCCGGAAGAGTTATATTGTGAATGCACCATTAAAGGTGTAAGCACCTAACACAAATGCACTATAAAGATGATCCATGTAACAAGAAGTTCCATTTTGCTGTGGCTGGACTATCTGTGCACCATTTCACTGCAATGAAAGTGATTAGCGTGGCCAACCATGCATTACATAGGATTTGCAGTCGGTTTTCCACGCAAAACTTACTGATAGTCCTAGAAGTTCAGTTGTATGCCAGTGACTATATTGAGGGAACGATGGGTGAAGGTCGAATCTAAATCCCCTAAGGGAAGCTGGTATATGAGGTTTAGGTTGTACTTTAAATGGTGATATACATACGCATGAAGCTTGTTCTCCAACGTGCGCGATGGAAATGTCGAGATCTGCTCGCCAAATTCTGTCCGTGGCTTGTGTTCTCATATCCCAAGAACTATGGATTATTGGGTATTGAAAACGAAGTCTCAGAGGAATAAAGGGGGCGCTGGACAACTCAGAGCTGCAGTAACCGAGCAATAATGAGCGGAAGGCCGTAGCAGCATCTTTCACTTTCCGTAGAGTTTCTGCAGTCATCCCATTCTAGGAACGGTCATTATTCATGAGAGAGAAGAAAGGGCACGGTTGGCAGTGCAGCGGCACAGTCGGCCTCGACCTGAAAAGTGGAAGCAAAAAGCGTTTCCCACAGATCCCTTAATGTTCTTTTTGTTCGTTGTCTTTCCACTGGATCTAAAAGGCGGGGAAGGAGCATCGGTTTCGAGCATTTCAGGAGCATGGATGTATGGCTGGTAAACCCAGAGGAGGAGGAGGAGAATTTGGCCTTCGTGAATTCAAGAGGCGCCAGACACTGCTGTCCTTTGTTGTTTTTGGATGATAGATACCAAGATTGCTTTAAAAGAAAAATAAAAAGTTGAATTCCAGTGGCTAAGGTGTGGTCTCAGTATGCATGGAATGAATGTAGTGCAAATATTTGCAAGATGTGCAGCACCTTTCTTATTCAGTAATGGCCTTTTGCTGCAGGCAGTTCAGACTTCAGTTCTCCTTACATATTAAAAAAAAAAAGGGGGTAGGGAAAGCCCAAGCCCAAGAAGGCTCGCTCTTTCAAGTGATTGATGTTGGGCCTAATGGGCCGGCCACCTTTGAAAAACACATATGGGGCCCATTAGGCCCGCATAACATAAGGTAGGACTCGTAGGAGTTGACCCCAATCCTCGGAATCGGCCGTGACCATGATTAGCAGACCACCATGATGGCAAGACACATTAAAACTCACCAGAAAACGCTCTAGAGCAGACTCGGTAATACGAACTGTGTGAAACTCCATGGCCGACTCAATGATACCAACTAAACGACTAGGAACCTCTGACCAGCTGGAAATAAGCCTGCCCTACCACCACTCTCCTCGGATCGAGCATCTTTGGGTGCCCACGAGCTCTTTCACCGGTAAGACTCTGGCTGCAAGCGTGCTTACCGACGCTAATGCTCATCGGCACGACACCAACGGAGGCGCGAGTTGGGCCCTCTCACCCATACAGAGTGCGCCGGAGAGTCCATCTTGGTCAACGCCCTTCGGCTCAACTTTGCTGCAGGCGCCTCCTACCCGAAGAGGATAGGATTTTTTTTTCCCTTATTTATTACTCGGTTTAATATCAGGTTGGTTTTGACCTTGAAACCGTTTTACCTAATTACGGTTCGACCCATTTAGTATAATGGGCTGATCCGATTATGTTCTACGGTTCAAGAAATCATGAACTGGCCTGAAAATGGGCCTAAAACACATTGGTTCATGGTTCAGCTTGTTTGATCCCTGAACCGTGACCCTTTTCTTTTTAAAAGAAATTCAAATTATTAAAAATAAATTGCAAAAAAAATAACCGTTGATTGTATAGTTTTTTGTGGTCTAGGCTAATTTGATCCGATTTCACCACAGTTCCAAGTTGGTTTTCAGATGTTTGTAAGCTAGTTCGATGTAAGTCGGGCCGCTTCCGGTTCAATAGATATGCTTATTGGATTTTGTCCGTAGCTATCCCTAAATATAATAAAAAAATAGTTATGTGTCAGTTTATGGGTTGTTTGGACTCATTACAGACCAAACCAGCCCATTTAACTTCTCTACATTACATTACATTAGGTGAACATGTCTGGTTAGAAAATGGAAATGCTAAAAAAATGAAAATAAATTCTTTCTTACATTACTTTCTCATTTTCCTCGACAATAATATGATATAGCGAGACAAAGATTGCTCGAGCTTTTGCAATTTCTTGATACGAAAAAGACAACCCAGCTGTATGCATTTCCGAGAACTCAAAACTTTGGGACGAGCCGTTCTGTCACATCGCTAAATCTATAAAATTGTACAACAATGCATGTTCGTATATGTTTTTTGGCCAACTCTTAATGAGGCAGACCATGGATGGATACATCCATATATACTCATTAATATAATTTATGAGAACATCTATATCTTATATTTTTCTATGATTTTCTTTGTTTTTTTTTTGGTTGGGGGGAGGGGGAATTTCAATTAATGCCGGTCAAACCAAACCTTATGATATGACAATACAGCTTTATCGACTCAGCAATGAATCCTTTCGTCTCATTGATTCGGTACGACAGTTTTACTCTTGAATTCGGTCCTGGCAGAGAGAGATAATACATGAGAACCACGGGGCTTGCAGATCTCGAGGAATCAATGACGAATGTCCCCAGAATGAGCAATGTTGGCCATTAATACCCGACCCCATTTCCCAACAAGAGCAACACACCATAACAGGAAGGTGGGGGAAGACTCAGCAATGAGCAATGTAGGGCCATTAATATCCGACCCCATTTCCCAACCAGAGCAACGCCATATCGAGAAGGGGGGGAAGACTCAGCAATGCGACGAAGGAATCGGGGCTAGGAAGGCTAGGTGGCTATTGAACATTAAACGGCGGGCTCCCATAATTGGGTGGCTTTTGAGGCCACGTTTAACTCATCGGTGCCATTTAAAACGGAAAAAAGGGACTCCTTTCATTAGGGACTAGAGCAGAGGGTTCCATTTCCATGGCCCAGTGATCAGTCCCTGTTTCTGCGACCTGCCCGCTTCAGTGGCTCACCGCGCAGTTATGGACAATAAGGCACAAGGGTTCGCGTCAGAGCAGACATCACTTTCTCGGCCTTAATTACACGGGGCCCAACCACTTCAATTCCACACATGGAACAAAGAGAGGAAGAGGAGTCGTCTTCTCACCCGGTATCCAAATATGCATCAGCGGGGGATATTTTGCTTGCGACTGTTCGACGAACTGATCCCCTCCTGGGGCGGCGGCTTTTACACGGTAACAATCTAAAAACACGACCTTGGATGAGATCCGGAAATAAGGGATCGAAAACACGAACTCTGGATGATATTGAGCAACAAGAGAACAGGATCATACAATAACTAAATATGGAGCAGATTCTGAATCCATTTGAGCAACAAACCATAGAAGCTATAGAGAGATGTGTACGAACATTTTCAAGAGAGAGAGCGAACCCAACATCCATCCCCTCCCTTGTATCCACTGTCCACCACTCCGCCTTCATAATTTGTTCTTTGAACAAGAAAGAAACGAAAAGTAACAGAGCAGACAACCACCACCATCGATCCAAAAACATTACAGGCAAACGAAGAGCAGAAACCCCAACAGAAGACACATTTTCGCAGCCGCCGCCAACAGCGCTGACAAGAGCCGCCGCCTTTTTTTTCCCCCCTGAACCATGGAGACACGAAAGGAGACATCATACGGACGGTCGAAGAGCAAAAGAGGCGCAGTAGCTCAAGCCGTCCGTACAGTGGAGGTTTGCTCCTCAGTTATTGTTCCTATTGGGACACTCCCGAGCAAAGTGGCCCGACTCTCCGCAGCTGAAGCATCCACTGCCCCCACCTCCACCTCCACCTCCACCTCCGCCGTACCTGCCGCCCCGGTAGCAGTCCCTGGCCAAGTGCCCCGCCTCACCGCAGTTGTAACAGGCCCCTCCGCCGCCGCCGCCACCGCCTCCGCCGTAACCACCCCCATAACCTCCTCCTCCTCCTCCGTAGCCGCCACCCCCGCCTCCTCGCGATCCATACCCACCACCTCCTCCGTAGCCGCCATCCCTGCCCCCTCCCCCTCCTCCGCCGCGGGAGCCGCCCTGGACGGCGGCGCCATCGGGACCGGTGACGTCCACAGCCTTGGTGCGTCCGCCGTCGGACTCGATCACGAACTCGACGGCCTCACCATTTCCGAGGCTGCGGAAGCCCTCAGTGCGGATGGACGACTGATGGACGAAGAGGTCCTCGCCGCCGTCATCGGGGGTGATGAAGCCGTAACCCTTCTGGTCGCTGAACCACTTGACCTTCCCAGTGACCCTCTCTGCCATATCTCCTCCTCCTCCTCCTCCTCCCTCACGCCAAAACCGCTTTCCCTCTGCGCTTCTGAGACTACCTCTCCCCCACTTTTCTTCCCAGCTTTTGCCTTGGCGTTGCGCTTTGTCCTGGGGCTGCTGGCATCTGCATCATATATATATTGCTCCAGAGCAAGAAAATGGTGCCTCCGCGTGGGGCCTTTTTTATTTTTTTAATAACTTTTCAATAAATGAGTGTGCATGAGATAATTTTGACCCATCTCAAAAATAAATAAACAAATAAAAATAAAATTTTACACTCAAATCTTATAAAAGTACATACAACTCACCATTAGTGGACCATTTAACCTGACAAGATGCATCACAAATTAGTAATCACATGTAACGATCTTTTACTATTTTTATAGATCATTTTCGCCAATTCTTGGTGGCTTATTGGACCGGAAAAATTAATGAATAAAATGTGGGTGCCATTTACGTAATCTACATGAATTGCTTAATGAGATCTATAGGGTCGGATCCATGAAATTTATTCGATGGGACGAAAGTTGATCGAGTACCATACAAAATAATTCACAAGAATAAGCTAAATGATATAACAAAAAAAATTTCCGAAATTTATGATACGGTGGAATGGAGTGTGAGGTCTTTTTGAAGGGGGAAAAAAAAAGTGAACCGAGAGATTGTGACAATTGAGTGGTGGGTGCATTGGCAAGACTGAGAAAATGGCAAATTTGCCCCCCCACTCAGCTTCTCTACGAAGCAATGGTTCTAAGCTCTTTTATCCTGAAAATCAAACCTTTTATCACGACCGATGGAGCGGATTTGATCGGACGGCTGGGGAAACTGGTGCGGTGAGGGAGGATTGGCAAGCAGCGGCTTTGAAGTTTTGCGCGGAGGCGGGCCGATGAGAGCCAGCGTAGAACGAATCCGGCCGTCCCCATGGCAGAGATTACCAGTCAAAGCAACTCTCCGACAAATAACCGGTTTTTTCAGGCCGGTCCGGTCCGATATTTTAATTTCTCGTATTTCCCGATTTTTCTCTCTTCCACCCCCGGATTACGGCTAGTTTTCTTTACCAGAGGGGCGACTCTTCTTTTGCCGTCCGCTCCATCAATCAGAGAGAGTGCCTTTTGCTTTTTCCTTCCATCCTTCCTAGGTAGGCTCTAACGCTACCCTCATAAAAACTGAATTTAAACTGATGTAAATTTAAATTAAAATAAATTAGAGATTTCTCGCACGCACGCGTCTACTCACTAAACTCGAACAGTTTTTTTCTTTTTTATGATGGAAAACGTGCCCAAAGGGGGTTTGACCAGTCAACGGTCAAATGTCAGTCAAGATCACGTTGGGGATGGGATGGGATGGGACTTCACGATGTGCGCCTCCCCCAGTCCTCTTGCCTACGTCCCAGCCTCGCCCCCGCTAGGAAAAATGGCAGATGACAACTATAATAATAATAATAAAAATAATATTTATATTTAAGTCGAAATCCACTAAAATTCAATAGACATTTTTAATTGGGACTGAAAAGAGAAACATGCATCTGCTTTTTTGGCTGTTGGTGTCTTGTCGTTGCCTGGCCGGACAGTTCCCCCCACCATTTTCCCATCCTCGTAGAACGTGCGAATATGAATCCCCCCCAGAAACACGTGAATCTTCACAGATTCCATACGGTTTATATCACCTCCTCCTCCTCCTCCTCCTCAGCCTGGACGATTCAATTCCAAAACGGCCGGACAGTTATAAAAACGTCCACTGCACGCACGTGCCGTGAATCATTCGTATCGAGTAGAGCCTTCAGTGTATTTCACACAAGTCATAATACTCCATATTAGCTACCTGGGCTACGGGGTTCAGTGGCCGAGAAGTTTCATCGGAGTACACTGGAGACGGACGCGGTTGTACTGTTCGCCCTGTCCGTGACCGCATGAGTAAGAGAGACTTACTGATCGGTGCAACTTATTGGCCGACGAAAGAATTTTCTCAGCCGTACCTCGGCCCTGCGGGGCCCGAGCACGGAGGATTTCGTAGCGGCGGGTCGCCCACTCGTGAGGGGCCGTGGAGTATGAACCCCGATACTATATTAGATGCTGGGAAAGGATGCGGAGCTTATAAGTGATTGTCAGATATATTCGTCGACCAAGAGTGCAATAATAATAATAATAATAATTAATATATCCGTCTGTTATTGGGAGGAGAGGATGAAAATGGAATTTCACTTCGGAGTGGGCAACGTAAATTAAAAAATAAAACTTCGGGGGTCTCTCGGGGAACTATTTCAACTTCAGGGGCTAAAGTGAACGGAAACAAATGTTACCGAAAGCGCCGCCGGTGGAAATTCTTACGGGCACGGTGACGCTCCCCGTGTTCAGCCTGTTCCTTTTCGGTCTTCTGCTTCCTCCTACAGTCGCAACAGGTAATCGGGTGTCCGTGTGTTTTTCTTTTGTTTTTTTTCCGGCCACCGCTTTCGTGCTCTTGCTACGTTCTTACCATTGGACATTTTTCCGCTTTTCTTTTTGTCGCGATGAGTTCTTGTGGACATTCTGGGCGAGCCTGTTGCATGCGTACAAGCTGCTCGACGAAATGCTGAAAAGGCATTTTTCCCCTGACCTGAGATTTTTGCCACTCTCTCGTATTTGAAGCGATAGAGGAATTTTACTTCTCTTTATTCTTTTTCTTGGGTCAACAAGTGCCATTTTGTGTTTTGGTTTCCCATATGTTTCATACTGTAGTTGCATCCAAGAAGAAAACAGATCATCCACAATTTTGGCTTGCAAAATTTTGAGTCCTTTTTACTGAGTGGCATCAAGGCGTGCTTGAATTTATATTTCATTGGTTTGTCGAATTCCAGTTGGATTGCTTAAGATCTTATGTCAAATATGATGCATCTTCATGCTTTGTAATTTTTTTCAAAATAGATTTGCTTACAATTATTGTTGTATTTTCTTCGTATGATTCATCAGAGAAGAAAGATAACAAAATGTGAACAGAATAAAGTTTTAGTAGAGAATTAGGTGCGGTATAGAATACAGGAAATGGTTCGTTGATTTCAAATCTGCATATGTGCTTAAGGATGACTCATTTCTTTAAATTTCTAAGGCACGACCTTTTCTTTTGGGTTGAGCAGCAGATGTTGCGGCTTTAAGACTGAGATACATGCTGAATTTTCATTTCTACCTTTGCAGGGTAAATTTATAGTTGGTCAAAGACTCGAAGGTTCTGTTGCTAAAGAATAAAAGGATATTAGACGCTCAGTGGAACAAATAAAATAAGTAGGAGAATGATTTGAATGCTGATAATGAAGAATAAAAGAAAAAGGGAGCAACGTCGTCCCACAATCCACCCCAGGAATAAGTACTCCGAGAGACCGCCTGATTTTGCTCTCTTGGCTTCTACATATCCATCATTTCAGCCCTTTGTCTTTTATTCTCGGGATGGTCGACCAAGAATTGACTGGGCTGATTTCAATGCTACCCGTGAGCTCACCCGTGTCCTGCTCCTCCACGACCACAGTATCAACTGGTAAATGTATTACTTAACCTAATTGATAATTGTTGCTTTACTCCCCATGTAATCCTTTTTTACTTTTGTTTGCTTTCCTCCTTTCCTTCTCAACACTCCATAGTTTTTAATGATGGTCTTTTTGCATGTAGATATAATTTTTATCGTTTGAATGTAACCTCTAAGAGTCCAAGACAAGTGCCTTTTTATTGATCCCTACATCCATTTGAGGTATCAGTTGTTATAGACTTATTTGCTTCATGGGACTCTGTTACAGTCTGAGAATTATTTGAAACATTGTCAAATAAAGATCACCAGTACACATGTGTCTGCTCTTAAAGATAATAATTTTTTTGTTAGATTCCTAGAGATAATATTTTTAATGAACAAAATACTTTCTTTATGGTTGTGACATATCTCGTTTTATCTTGGAAACTCGGGGATGTCATGGTGGGACTTACGCCTGTCAGTCTTCTAGGTGGATTCCTGATGGACAGCTTTGCCCCACGGTACCTAACAGATCCAACTACATCCATTGGATTGAGGATCTTCTGTTATCAGATATAATTCCTCGTCCTGATACTAGTGAAGACTATGTGAGGGGATTCGACATTGGAACTGGAGCCAACTGCATTTACCCTCTTCTAGGTGCCTCTCTCTTGGGGTGGAGATTTGTAGGTTCTGGTAAGCCACCTGGTAATTCACTTTCATGAATTGTAGTCATAAAAGCAATTGGGTAAATGCAGCTGAACTTGATTATAGATGTGACAGATGTGGCATTAGAGTGGGCAGAAAGGAATGTTAAGAGTAACCCGCAAATCTCAGACTTGATTGAAATTAGAAAAGCTGAAAGTGATGCAAGCTGTGCTCAAGCTGAACATCCTTATGCTGAAGATTCCGTCAATTCTGAAGGCAAAGTTGGTCAGGTGGCTTTGCAGAAGTGCTACTCAGGACCTCCTATACTTTGTGGTGTGGTGAGGGATGGGGAAACATTTGACTTTTGCATGTGCAATCCTCCATTTTTTGAGTCAATGGAGGAAGCTGGACTGAACCCAAAAACATCTTGTGGGGGGACTTCAGAGGAGATGGTTTGTTCTGGTGGAGAGAAGGCTTTTATATCACGCATCATTGAAGACAGTGTTAATTTGAAGCAATCATTCCGGTATGTACGAGTTCACCCAATATTTTATAATTTGAGCTAATTGCCTCCTAAATTTTGTGATTAGTGACAACTTAGCTGTAAAATTTATTGGGAAATATACTCCTATACTTAAACCAGCAGTTTCCTTTCACCATCAAATTATCCATTTATACAGAGTGACCTGACAGGGATGTAGATAACACATAAATCTGAGCTTCTCTTATAGTTTCAAATATATAATACTCCACCACGTCTGGGCTAGCAGAACCTCTCTGAAACTCCTCGTAGGATGGGCCAAGCTTGCTAGCATTGAGCTTGGGTAGATGAGGCCAAATTTGGACTGTCAACCCTCTTCCATGCTAATTTTACTTTGGTTGGTCTATAATCATGCTGAGCCTTAAGGTAGGCACATAGCTTGAGAAAGGCTAATAGGGGCCCTGAGGGGTTTATGAGATGCAAAAACTTGTAGTGCCATAACTTGGCTGGTGTCTAAAGAGGTTTTTGAGGTTGATGCAGTAGTTAACAGTATCTGAGAAGCTAATGAGAAATTGTGTGCATCTTCTCTGAAGTCCACCAATCATTTTTGCTGAATTGAAGTTAGCCATACGACCGAAACACTTCTGACACTTTCTTGATTTCATCTGTTCTCCCTAACTTGAAGAAGGGACATCTTTTTGGTGAGTGAAACGAGTGGTGGGTACCGTTCTCTATCCTACCATCTTGTATTTAATCGTGTGTCTTGCCCAGGGCTGTAGGAAGTAACTAGATAGAGGAACATTACTAATATGCCTGCTCCACTTTTATGGAACAATTAACATGAAGGAAAATTTGAAATCTATTGGAATTTGGGGTTGATGTGCTAAAATAAAGTTTATGGGCAAATTTCAGCTATCCTGTAGTTTTACATGCGATAATTTTGCCGAAAATTTAATATTGGAGTTTTCTTTTTATTTAACCTGTATTTTTAGTTGGTACACTTCAATGGTTGGGCGGAAGACGAACCTAAAGTCCCTGATATTCAAGCTCAGAGAGGTTGGAGTCACCATTGTAAAGACCACCGAGTTTGTACAGGGGCAAACATGTCGGTGGGGTATTGCCTGGTCTTTTGTGCCTCCCATCAAGAAGATTGTCTCAACCCATGTGGCTGAGAAGAAGAATCCATCTTTCATGCTTCAGGTCTCATGACTACTGTACTTTCTAATTCCTATTCTTCTGTTAATCTTCTTCTTCTCTCTCTCTTTTTTTTTTCTCCTTTCTTTTTAATCATTTTCTCATTGTTTTTGTTTTGGGCCTTATATCTGGTGGTATTTTTGAAGCTAAAAGTTCCATATCTTGGGTTGTATAATATGTAAGATGACCTTATCTTTGAGTATATGATACCTGACCAGGTGATTTGATCTACATTAGTTGAAACTTGCAGGGTGTTCAACGTCAATCCGGTGCTTTTGATGTATTGCAGTCAATTGAGTCATTTTTCTGCGCTAGTGGTGCATCCTGTAAACTGAATGTCCCCTCATTTTGTGTTGATGTATGGAAGTGTTTCTGCTCCAGTTGGTCACTTCATAGATGATTTTCTTGTTAGCAATATGATTTGTTTGAGCACTGTTATTTTCAGATCTCTGCATCCAAGGAACATCTTTGTGGAATCTTGGAGGACAACGTGAAATATCACGAGGAAGTTTCTGGAAGCACAAACTTCCGGATCTCAGTAAGTCGATGTCCTTCCTAAACTAAACATCTGTGATGCTCTAAGATTGATTGATTATAAAGCCTTGTCTTTTCTTCTTGCTCTTTGCAAAGGTTTTTCAGCAAATCCCGGGGTCGGTGCTCGTGAAAGGATCATTACAGCAAAAGGACAGCCCACTCTCAGGTTCTTTCTCTGTCCATTTTCCACTTGCAACGGCACATATGTGCATTCAAGGGTTTCAACAATGCCAAGCATTCGTCTGCTTTGCTTCACTTTTGCAGGAGAATTTTTGTTAGTGTTTGAACAGCTCGAGGCGGTTTTGAGAGACAAGTTTTGCCGGGGGAAGTCTTCTTCCAATCCTCCACAATAGCCGCAGTCATTTTTATTGAACTGGCCTAGGTAATACTTTATCATCTTGTGGCAAGCGGGCACATGTATGTTGCAGACATGATGTGAGTCGAACTGAACATCGTCTTATGACCGCGCTAGCAATTGTCTTACAGCCCAGTGGAGTACAGAAACAGACGGCTGGAAAACAAGCTTGTTGTTGTAATGCAGAAATTGGATTATGCTGATAGAAGAAAGCAATAATTTCTCAAACTGAGTTAGGCTCACTCAAGCGTCAACGACTCTCTCTTATCTACTGTAAAGTCCGTCGAATGGACACAGGGCCGGGCCGATCAGAGAGCCGTGTCAATGCATGTATCCGGCTTTTGAGCCTCCTCCCAGATGGTATATATGGTTGTCCGCCTGGGGAGTCAGCTGCTGTCTCGAACTGGTAAGTATTCGCAAGGTGAAACCAGGAGGCTGCCCCGCTGGGTGAGGTCAGGTCTGTATCGATCCGATTATCCTTCAAGTTGCACTCGGGTCACACGTTGACTTCTTTCGTATACACAACTCAGCGAAGAGTGTATGGAGACAAGCTCGCAATGAAGAATCCACAAAAACAGATAGGATAGATACCAAAGATAGCTCTCTGCGCAGCGACTTCAAAAACCGGGCACTAAACCGTGCGGCTGCCATGAAGTTGATTACATCCATCAGCTCACACAATCCTTATTTTTCAAGTGCAATGAGATACAGAAGAATGAATCTACCTCCGGTGACGAGGAACAATGCGAAATAGAGGGTTGCTCGAGCAAAAAAAGACACTAGACTATTCCGACTCTTTCCTGTTTTGGTTCCGAAAAATTCTTTGAGCTTCAAAACCTGCAAGGTTCATCTCTCATGACTCGTCTTCTTCACCCGAACGGCCACTTAACGGATTGGCCATCGCCTATATTCCGTCCTCCATTGGGTGCGAGTCGTCTGGCGCTGTGAAAGAATGTCCTTTATTCTCACTCGCCAACCAGCTGGTGGGCCGCTCCTCTCCAACGGGACAAACGTTCATAAGCTTCCTAGCCTCCGCTACTGAATCCCACCACCCAAGTGCGGCACGTACGCTGGAAAGAAACATGTATGCTGCAGAAGAATTTGGCTGCAGATTGATAAGAAGCTCCGCTGCTTTCTCACCTATTGCTACATTCCCATGTGAGGAATTCCAAACTCGATTGTTGGGTTTGACTGTCATTTTACTGAGCTGGTCCACCACCTCAGCAGAAAGCCCTGCCCTGCCCAAGAGATCGATGAAGCATGCGTAGTGTTCCTGGTCAGGGAAAACTCCGTGATCTCGAGTCATTGACTCGAACAACCCGACACCCTCCTCCAAAAGACCAGAATGACTGCATGCACTGAGAAGCACGACAAAGGTAATCCTATCGGGCTTCATTCCCGATCTAACCATAATATTATACATCTCTACTGCATTTTTACCAAGACCATGTTGCGCTAAGGCAGACATCATCGTGTTCCAAAGAACAATCTCTTTCTTGTTACCCAAGAGGTCAAATACAAGACTTGCACAGTCCAAGTTACCGCACTTAGAGTACATGTCGATAAGGGAGCTGAGGACTATTGCATTTGCCCTGAAGTTAGTCCTTATCAGGCGGGCATGGATCTGCTTCCCGTGCTTCAATGCGGCCATACTCGCACAAGCACAAAGACAGCTACTGTAAGTGAATTGATCTGGAGGGATCCGAAGAACCATCATCTCAGTAAACAACTGAAGTGCCCTATTGCTTAGACCATTTCTCACGTACCCAGCAATCAGAGCAGTCCAGGAAACCGGGTTCTTCACAGGCATTTCATGAAATACCTCAGTTGCCCTGCTCATATCACCCGACCTAGCATATCCTGAGACCAAAGTCGTCCACGCGAGGACATCTTTAACTTCCATCTCATCAAACACATTCCTCGCATTGGTCATCTCCCCGCATTTAGTATAAGCATCAACTAGTGAACTGAGAAGCACGATATTCAAAGAGTAGCCAACGAGTAAAACCTGCCCGTGGACCTGTCTAGTGAGTCCTAGTTCTCTAAGCTTCACACAGACGGTCAAGAGGCCCGCCAAGCTGAATTTGTTGGGCCTCATTCCCAACTTTTGGAATTCCCTAAAGAACCTTAATGCTTCTCCGTAGTCCCCGCCCTTCGCATACCCGATCAGCATCGTGTTCCAGGATACAATGTCCCTCTTGGGCATTGTATCGAACAGCTTCCTCGCGGCGCCCATCCTACCCAGCTTTGCGTATCCAGAGAGCAAGTTGTTCCAGGAGTACAGATTCCTCCCGGGCATCCCGTCGAATATCCTCCGCGCATGGAACTCACTGCCACACCTGAAGAAAGCCCGGATGAGGTGGTTGGACAGGAGAGTGTTGGATCTTTTTAGGCCAGTGAGCTTCAGGTGGAGGTGCACCCATCTGGCCTGTTTGAGGGTGGTACACCGGCTGATCAAGAGAGCTAGTATTCTGGTGGGCAAGCGGATGCCTCTATCTGATAATCTCGGTAGAGAGCTGAGGGCCTCCGAGAGGCGGCCCTCACAGCACAGGTGAAGGAAGGATCGGACAATGCAGGGAAGGGTCCTTGAGCTGCGGGATTTAGAGAGGGAAGCCACCATGTGAGACTGAAACAGACTGTTGGGGTCTTCATCAGTTATCTAACCGGAGGGCTTGGTGCAGGAGGCTGCTGCGGAGGTGATGGAGTGTGTTGGCGGGGGGGGG